>JAECUM010005651.1:0-67608 GCA_016617855.1 Megalonaias nervosa
AAAAAAAAAAAAAACGCCAGCGAGCGCGGACGCCAAAGTCGTCGAGATCAACAAAACAAGGGGGAATTATTCCTTTCGCTCCACTTTTAAAGGGGTTAGCAGACAGTCTAATTCCAAATCTGTTAGGGATAGGACGTGAAATGACTCTACCAGGCACCAGACGCCGCTAAGTAATTTTCATATAATTGAACAATTGAATGACATTGCCGGATTTCGCGGACTGTATTCTAAGGATAAATTAGATAATGTACCAGCAGGCGGTTCGTGCGTTGTACATATACAAAACTTCAATGATGGA
Organism: Megalonaias nervosa; assembly: GCA_016617855.1. NCBI lineage: Eukaryota > Metazoa > Mollusca > Bivalvia > Unionida > Unionidae > Megalonaias > Megalonaias nervosa. The sequence continues at coordinate 299 of JAECUM010005651.1, forward strand.
TCTGGCGTTCACTGGGTTGCTTTCTACGATAAAAATTATTTTGATTCGTTCGGACTTCCTCCGAGTGATCTTATAAAAAAAATATATTTTAAAGAAATTTAAAAAAATAAATTACTCGTCTAATCAACTATACTCGGTTGGAACATCCGCTTGTGGTTATTATTGCATTATGTTTATCCGACAGATATCCCGGAGTGAAAACTCTGGAGATTTCTGATTTTTTAAAGTTTCTCACGCAAATGATGAGATTGCAGTGAATTTTATCTAAACTAAGCAATATGTCAACATACTGTCTCAAATGTAAAACTAAAACAGAGAATAAGGATGAGACAACGGAAAAAACAAAAAATAATAGAACGATGTTGTGCTGTTTGTGGTAGATAAAAGTATGTTTCTGAAATCGATAACTGGAGCTGGAGTTATTTTAGTAGATGATTAATTGACAAAGGTAAATTTATTTTTTTGTTTGATTTCTTATTTTTTAAGAGCCAAACCTCGAGGGATTTTATACTTGATTTTTAAGATTTTCCGATAAAAATGAAAAACTTTACTCAAAATTTCTTATTTTTAGCTGATTTTTTGTTGTTTTCTATCGATTTTGATGATTTTTTAGCAAGAAATTGCGAAATTTATTTTAAAAAATCTTAAAAATCAAGTATAAAATCCTTCGAGGTTTGACCCTTAAAAAAAAATAAATCTGAATGATTTTCTTTGATTTTTTTAACCATTTTCCCTTTAAAAAACAGGATTTTTAACCAAACATTAGTAAAAAAACAACAATTTTGTCAGAATTTATAAATTATTTTCAGATTTATAACAATATTTTTTTTGCTGACATATTTTCTGTCGACGATTAAAAAATCAAATAAAATGAAATGTAATTGTGATTGTGATAAAGATCTTTGTATAGAACAAGATAAAATTGTTACGTACTGTCAATCATGCAATCGCCGTGAGGTAATTGGCAGAGGCATTGACAATCACAAATTTATTGGAAAATTACCGAAACCAAAAGGAGGGTGGACATTACCTGGCCACAAATACACTGGGCCGTACAATCCACTAGACAAACAGTTAGACGAAAACGATAATCCATTACCAGGACAAGAGCCTTATAATCAAGTTGATGCAATAGCAATGTGTCATGATATTTGTTATCGTGATAACGAACAAGATAAACATGGCTGTGATAAGGTAATGCTAGATGAAAGATATGAAACATGTAAATATGAGAGACCGATAGTTCAAGGAATGATGGGAACAAAATATAAGTTAGGTCTTGGAAAAGAATTGTATGATGATTTTGCGGCTGAATTACACAAACCTAAAAATAAAGTTTCCGCGACGTAAAGTTTTCGCAAATGCCGAAGACGATATCTGGGCGATAGATTTAGTTGATGTGTCAGATCTTGCTTAGCTAAACGATAAAAAATATATCTTTTTAAACGTTATTGACGTTCTTAGTAAATACGCGTGTAGTGTACCCGTTTAGGACAAAACAGGAACATCGATGACTGATGCGTTAAAAGAAATAATAACAAGTACAGAAAGAAAACCAAACAGAATCTGGACCGATCACGGAGCGGAGTTTTTTTCATAAAACATTTGAGCAGTTTTTGGAGCAAAATAACATTAAAAATATGTTACGGGAAACGAAGAAAAAAGCGTCATCGTCGAGCGATTTAATCGTACAGCTAAAAATACAAATAAACATATTAACGATCTACAGCAGATTGTTAATAAATATAATAACACAAAGCACAGATCAATAAAAATGTCACTAAATGATGCAATTAAAAATCCGATTCTTGCAAATGAAAATATGTACCGGCGACATAAATTTAAAGTCGGTGATAAAGTTAGAATTTCTCTGACCAAAAAAACATTTGAAAAAGGATTATTCCAAACTGGAGCGAAGAAGTATTTGTTGTTGATAAAGTTTTACTGACAATACCTGTAACATACGCTCTGAAGGATTTATTAGGTGAGCCTATAACTGGTAGTTTTTACGAACAAGAATTACAAAAAATTGAACAAGATGTTTTCGTCATCGAACGAGTAATGAAAAAGCGTGATAATGAAAGCATTATCAAGTGGCGCGGTTATAGCGATTAGTTTAATAGTTGGATACCAAATACACAAATTATGAAATAATGTTTTTGTAGATTTCCTCGTACTTACGTTTGACAGACTTACATTTTATTGGCTCACATAACGATATCAAATATCGTCTGCGATCGTCAGAAATCGTCATTAGGTTAAATATTTTGACAAATATAAAATCGAATTTTATATTTTTCTGTCGGTGTGGAATTCTAATGTTTAAAAAGGGTTTAATCGGCCGCCAAAACGACTGATTTTCATCTACTGAAAAATTAAATTTCAAAATTTTCTTTGTGATATATTTTACATTATATCGACCAGTTGTCGGTCGGATGTAAATTATTTTATCAACTACGCCTACAATCTAGTTTTGTTCGTCGTCGTTGTTAAGTAGAATGTCATCCTGTGTGTAATCAACCGAGTTGTGCTTATCTGCGACTGTAGCATCTCCTGCTTTAAAATTATCGTCCGCGATTATATCAGCAAGTCGTTTCATCAAGTCCATATTATAATATATTTTTATCTAATTTATAATAATAATGACTAACGAGATAAAATATCATCAGAAAGTTAATATATTAAATTACCAAGAACTAGCGGAGGTAGTGCGAAAATATTTGTCGGGGTATAGTTATTATTCTGTTGACGTTATCGTTATGCAAGGTGATTCTAATAAGATTCTGCTAACAGCGGCAGAAAAAAAAACTTAATGACAGCACATTTATTACACGAAAATTTAACAAAGATGATGTTTTAATGTTTACTCATAATTGTCTTACTAAAACTGAGCTAGAACATATATTACTCGTCCTATTTCAAGATGATTCTGTTAAATGTTGATTGTGATGTTACCAAGCTCGTAACGCCATCAGCATATCTCTTAACAGTTGCTGGATCTATTTTAAAATACCTAGCAGCAGCTGAGATTGAAGGAAATATTAGTTCCTCATCTGTTTCAGTAATTACCGCAATTATAGGTTTAGCCGGATATGTGAAATTTATACCACCACCTCGTCCTCGTTTTGTATTTTCTTTCGGAGTGACAAGGTCGAGATTCACTAAACGATTGTTGGTTTTAATGCCGTTGACGTGGTCTATTACTCAGCCATCAGGTATATGTCCGTTCAAAGTTTCGTAAACAAAACGATGGCTATAATAATTAACTTCATCTGTTTTACTTCCTCGAACTTTTATTCTAAAGTAACCATTGTTATTTATTTTTACTAATACTTTTTTAGTTTGGATATTTGGAATAATTACTTTATCATTCGCCTCGTAAAAATCAAACACGGGATGAAGCTGAAATTCACTTTTTAAAGACAAGTTTTCAATGTGATCATCAGTAACCGCGCCGTTAACATGATATACTCGCTGTCCAGCTGGTATGTCTCCGCAAAACATAGTGCAAATAAAATCTTTCGTTAGTATTTCAGCTCTGTCAGCTTTATCACCTTTGACGCTTATCATCATTCAAGCTGGTGTTGATTTACCAAACGGTTGTCTGTGTTCGAGGTGTATCACCGACCCTTACATATTTCCCGAGTACGAATGTACTCACGGTCAACATAATAGTACTCTTGCTCTCTTGCGAAATTTTGTGCCATTATGCTATAAGCATTTTACCTCTCTAATTCACTGTTCAACTAGCGCGCGTGCGCAGTACGGGGTGAGATATCGATCGAACGATCAGTTAAATCTATAAAATGTTATATAAATTGTTACGTATATGTAATTCATTGTGTGTTAGTTTTAAAATTCTTTTTGATTTTATTTTTTTGTTTCATTACATTTTATTCTAATGATTATTTTCACGCGATTTGATATTTTTTCAAGTAAATTCTGTTCGTATAGAACGCAAAAGGTGTTACTTCAGCACTATTTTTAGCTCATGGATTTTGTAAACATCGAGTGATAACGATTGGTTATTGCCAATGTCTTTTCGGCCCGCGTGTTAACTGGATTGTAAACAGTCTTTCTTTTTTTAAATATATTTTCAGTGTGAGAATTTGGTTCTTAGATAGGGCTATTCTACCTACGTGAAAATTGGTATTTTTTTTTATTGCGCTGTTCGATGTTAAGAGACCACTTGAAACTAAAATGACGTTTTAGCTGGGTTTTAATACTCGTTCTCAGAGTTTTTCATTGAGTCGTATTCTTGACACCTTGAGGGTATAAGGTGTTTTATATTGTTGATGCCGGCTTGTTCTGAAGTTTTTCTATTTTTTAGAATTTAATAATTTATTCTCTAGAAAACTAAACAAATGTACTTTTTATAAAAAGTTCTGGGAGAAAGAAATTCAGTGGAAATTTATTCTGGAGTTCTATACGGAAAGAGAAACTGAGATTCAATTGAGGATCTGTTACCATCAGTACAACGGTCTCATCTGACATCATCGCCTACATATTGGAATTTCATCGAGATTCGAACCCGGATTCTGTTAGAACTGTTTAGTGATAGGACTTGTATTTTTTAATCTTAAGATTAAATTTTGGATTATATTCAGAAACCGTAAGTTCTATTTCCAATTTTTACATTGTTTTCTAGGGAAATAAATTATTTTGTTAAAATTTAGAAAGCTTGTTGACTTCACTCTTTTCTCATGTTATTTTTGTACAAGCCGACACGTAACAAAATAGAATGCTGAAATTGTGAGATTTAGCCACTGCTTTTGTAGGATTTGACAACAGTTATAAATTTTATAATCAAAATATTTTAGTAAATTTTAACTCTACAAATTTGTTTCATCTTCTATACCCGATTGTAACGCGAGAACTTGCAGTTCATAAGGGTATCAATCTAATAGTGCAGTATCATGTTTTTTTATCAAAGTTACATGCACTTCAAAAAGATACACTTGATATAATCTTTGAAAATGTAGATTTCATCAACGAGATTGTCGAACCATATTTAACAGCTAAATGACGAAAAATATTAACTCGAACAAATATTTCATCAGTCGCCGATGAAATACATCAGGAAATAAATAAAAAAATTGGATGAATTTACTGTATCAGGAGAAGGTTAGAAAATTTGAAATGATAAAAGAAGTTTTATTTCAAACAATGAAATATAACGCACTTCGCAGTTGTTCTTACATTGATCTCCCTCAAATAACTAAAAAAAAAAATGTTGCATAAACGTAAAGAACTTTGATAACAGATATTTCCAGTGGACTATTTTTTCTGCGATGTTTCCTGCAGGAAAAAATGCTGATCGCGTTGACAAGTATTTAGTCACGTATCAAAAGTAAATTTTTATGGCATTGACTTTCCAGTTGCAGAAAATCAAATACCAAAGCTTGAAAAGCAAAATAATATTTCAATTAACATATTTGGTCTTGACGAGCGTGAAAATGTTTATCCAAGATATATTTCATTAAAAGCTTTGCAGTCGACAATAAACTTGCTGTTTTTTAGGAATCATTACGTTTGGATTAAAAAAACTTTTACGGCCTAGTTGGCAGACAATATAATAAAAATAAAAATAAGAAATATTTTTAGTACCGTTGTTTACAAGGTTTTTCTAAAGATGAAAAACTGCAAGATCATCTTAAATACTGTGTTATTGTTCAAAAAGTAAAAATGCCAGGAGAAAAAGAAAAAGTATTAAAATTTACAAATTATAATCGAAACTTAAATATTCCGTTTGTTATTTATGCTGATTTCTAGTGTCTACTTGTTCGCGTGGCAGGCGCAGAAAATGATCCAAATAAATCAAGTACCAAAAAAATACAACAGCATGTTCCCTGTGGAGCAGCTTCTAAAATAGTCTGTTGCGCTAACGATAATTTTTCAAGTCCAATAAAATTCTACAGATGTAAATGTCCTGCCGTGTGAATACAAAAAAAAAAATTAATAGACGATGTTAATAAAATTTTCAACAGCTGATCCAGAACAGCTCCAATAAAAATAACATCCAATCAACAACTTGATTTTGATGAGGCAGTTAACTGTCATATCTGCGAGAAACCTCTAGGCGACGATAAAGTGCGCGATCACTGTCATCTAACCGGCTAATATCGCGGAGCAGCACATAATAATTGTAATTTGAAATTTCATGCCCCAGATTTAATTCCTGTCGTTTTACATAATTTTTATGGTTATCATAGTCATATCATTGTCGAATCATTTGGCGATGAGGAAATTAAGTCTAAACTAAAATTAAATAATATAATAAAATGTATTCCCAAAAAAATTGAAACGTGTTGGTCCGTTATGCTGGGCAAATTACGTTTCATCGAAAGTCTGCAATTTATGGCAGCACCATTAGATGAGCTTGTAAAAGGTTGTTGCAGTTTCAATAATTAAAAAAGTTGCTCTGGTGGAGACTACTTCTCTCTGACAAAACAAAGGTGTCTTTCCGTATGAGTATCTCGACGACTGGAGCAGATTTGATGAAACTTCTCTTCCTAACAAAGATAAATTTTACTCGCAGCTAAAAAAAGAAAATATTACAGATGACGAGTACAAATATGCACAGGAAATTTGGAATAAATTTGGTTGTAAGACACTTGGGGATTATCATGATTTATATTTGGAAACAGATGTATTAGTACTAGCAGATGTGTTCGAGAGTTTTCGTAAAGTTAGTCATGAAAATTATGGATTAGACCCATGTTGGTATTTTTCTGTGCCAGGATTGTCTGCTAAAAACAAGCAGGATAGAAATGGATCTCTTAACTGATGTTGACATGTTTAATTTTATTGAAAAAGGAATTTGCGGCGAAATTATCGTTATAACAAAAAATATGCGGTAGCTAATAATAAATGCTTAAAAGATTACGATAAAAATTGACCGTTTAATTATGTTATTTATCTCTACGCTAATAATTTGTATGGTTATGCTATGTCAGAGCCAATGCCGTATAGTGGATTTCATTGGATAACTCCAGATCAATTTCTAAAAGAAACTGAAAAAGATTTTCCAGAAAATGTCGGTTATTTTGTTGAAGTTGATCTCGATTATCCTAGTTCGTTACATGATTTACATAACGACTCCGTTTTGTGCAGAGTCAATGATGATCGGTTATATTTTATTATCGCCTGAACAACAGGCAATCACAACAGCAAACAATTATTAGTATTAATAAGCTAGTTCCAAATTTGTTAAATTAAAGAAATTACGTGATACATTACAAAAATGTAAAACAAACAGTAGATGCTGGACTAATTCTGAGAAAAGTTCATCGCATGTTAAAATTTAATCAATCACGGTGGATGGCAGATTATATTGATTTAAATACCAAACGTCTTGCTTTTGCTAAGACCGACTTTGAGAAAAACGTTTTGAAGTTAAGGAACAATTCCGTGTTCAGTAAGACGATGTTTGATATCTGAAAGCGAGTCAATATTGAAATTGTAAATGATGTAAATCGCAGAAATAAATTAGTCAACGATGACGGTTTTGTCAGTATGAAAATATTTAATGAAAATTTTGTTGCAATACAGCTAAGAAAAACAAATTTAAAGCTAAATAAACCGATTTATGTTGGTGCAGCTGTACTTGATAGATCAAAATGGCTAATGTACGACTTTCATTATAATTTTACCAAAAAGCAGTGTCCAGATTAGGAGTTGCTATTTACTGATACGGCTTCACTTGTTTATAACATAAAATGTGAGGATGTTTATCAAGTTATTTTTAACAATAACAATTTCTGTGATTTATCAGATTATCCAAAAAGTAGTGGATTTCATGATGATGCAAATAAAAAAGTCATTGGCAAGATGAAAGATGAATTTATGTTTGCGCCAGTTAGGGAATTTGTTGGACTAAAAAGTAAAATGTACGCCATAATTTTAGATGACAATAAACTGACAAAAAGAGCAAAAGGTATTCCTCGCGGATATGTAAAAAAGTGTATGAAATTCGATGACTTTAAAGCAACGCTAAACACCTGCACAAATTTTATTAAAACAAATTTTATCAGAACAAATCATCACAAACTTGAAACAGATACAATTACAAAACGTGGACTAAGTAATTTTGATGATAAGAGATATTGCGAGGACGGAATTAATACATTAGGTATTGGACATTACGCAGTTTGGTCTAAACTTTATAAATAATGTTCGAAAATTTAACATTAGCCGATGGACTTAGTAGTAAAATTAAAAAAAATAATGGTGAATGGACAGCAATTATCAGTTGAATTTAATGATGAAATTTCAGGTATTTGTTTTATTAAATTTGATAGAATAAAACTCTCGCTTATTTAATCAGATAACAGCAAATATTTTGATTATCTTGAAAAGTTGAGAGATGAGCTTATGCTGAAATACGATAATCTTCATGATCCGATCAGTCAAGAAAAATACACAAAAATAAATATTGACCTGAACCGGTCGAAGTTTTTTGCGAAAGGTGTTAAGTATATTCTCACTAGGATAGCAATGAAAGAGTTATTTGAATGCCATCGAAAAGTAATCGGAAAAATTAAGTTTTATTTGTTTAAAAACGATAATGAATTATTTCTAATATGTACTGTTGGTAAATTAATAATAGGTGAAGCAGTTCTTTAAAAGGAGATAACTCTGTCTGTCTTCCTTGCATTTTAATGGGGGATAACTCTCTCTCTGTCCTCCTTGAATTTTAAGGGAGATATCTCTGATAGGTTGTCTTGCTTGCATTTTTACGGGAGATAACTCTGTCTCCCTTGCATTTTATAATAAATTTGTTTAGAAATAATTATATTTTTATTTACGGATGAATAATCTCTTTTTTGTTATTTTTTAAGGAATATTTTGTTTTTTAAGATTTTGTCAAGTTTCTTGCTTCTTTCAGAATTTTTCAGTGATAATAATTAAGATAAAAAGAAAAATATAAATAAGCCACGCCTATTGTGTAAGCTACTTTTAGATTTCCAAGTATTTGTCAGCTTATACTATTGAACTCTAGTGACTTTGGTTTAACCAATCTTTAGAATTCGGAAATCAACATCCAAATTTCTTGTCAGATTCCCTCACCTTACAGGTAGGGGATGTCGGAATCATCAGTGTTGTAAATCGGGAAAGCCTAAGGACAACTGATAAAATGTCAACATAGAATACAACCCTTATCTAGTTTGAAGTCCCGCCCAAATTGCTCTAACTTCAGCAAAGAAAAGCACACTCTCCCACCATGTCATCACATGGTGGGTGCTCTTTTTGCACTCAACCCGAGTTGATTATGGGGGAGAATGTGTAGAAATCTGTTGAACGTAGAGAAGGACCCCCGTATTATATTTTTTAAACATTACAACAGTAGTAATAGTAAATGAACTGTTTCTATCTCAGAGACCCCCTTACCCCGACAAAACATATTTTGTCTGAAATATGCTAGAAAGCCTTATCATGTGAAAGTCATTATTTTAAGCTGATAAAATGTCAACATAGAAGGGTTTTGGAGGGGGAAGGGGGTCTCTGAGATAGAAACCTCATTTACTATTACTAATTGGCTTACTATTGAACTCTAGTGACTTTGGTTTAACCAATCTTCAGAATTCGGAAATCAACATCCAAATTTCTTGTCAGATTCCCTCATCTTACAGGTAGGGGATGTCGGAATCATCAGTGTTGTAAATCGGGAAAGCCTAAGGACAGTTTGGCAATATCCTTTAAATATGACAATTCCCGATATCTTAATTTTATAGATAGACAAAAGTAAGGAAGTTCATAACTTCATGACTTAGTCTGAAAAAGATGGATATTACGTTGACAAGATGAAAAGATCCATTATTAGAAATGTTTCATGCAGCATCTTGTTGGGAAGTTTCACCCCCAACCCATGCTGGCTTAATAAATACAGTTAGCTGTACAGAAGTACATCCACAGCATCCCATTGCAGAGGTCTCTGTAGTGAGAGCCCCAGCTTACAGGAATCCTTCAGGTTTCATCCTGGACCCTGGATATCAATATTTAAAATTCTACAGAGAGCTCTGCAAAGGGCTCATCTTTCGGTAAACAAATGCTAATATCGGCCGATAAATCAGCCCCTTCCCCGTGATGATATTGATTTCGGTTGAGGGGCTAATATCACCTGTTCATTAAAACATGCAAAAGTGTGCAGACACTTTTGGCTGGACACATCGGTGTACATTTTATACGCTTACCAATATTTCTCGCGGCTGTGGAGATAACGATGGCTGAAGGGTTCTTTTGGTGGCATGTACATTATATTTCCGGAGCGAATCCTATGTTTGGTGACTCGTAAATCCACATGGAACAGCACAACCCTCTGTCCTGTGGCCATTTTGAATTTCGCGCTCGATATGGCTGTTACCACTTAGGGCCCCGCGCTCATTGCTTGCTGCCTTGGGCCCTGCACATCCTAGTGACGGGCCTGTGGGTCGGTGGTTCTTTCCGGGGTTTTGCTGGGTTTCCTTCTCCACCATTTATACTGGTCGCCCTGTATAGCCTATCATGTGTTGAAAAATGGCGTTAAACCCTACAATGGCGTTAAACCCTACAACAACAACAACCCTTCCTCTATATGACCTTCACTGGCTACTCGTTCCATACAAAGTCAAATACAAAATATGTTCACTATGCTACATTTCGTTGACTGGCTCCAGTCCAATATACCTATCTCACATCTCACATCACACATGTGTACACCCCATCTATAAACTTGCGCTCCTCTTCCGAAACTAATACTCCCATTGTTCCTAATGTTAATACAAAGTGATAGGACAACATTCCTTTGTGTACCAGGGCCCAGCTACGTTTGAACGAATTGCGGATTGATCTTAGATATAAGGGCACTGATCTCATTAAAGAGTGTCTTAAAACTCACATATCTCGACTACAAGAACAGATTCAAAGACTTAATAATGTTTACTTCATTAATTATTGTCAGCATGCATTTGCTTGTAATTTCATGGTGTTTGTTGTCGTAATCTTGTCGTTGTAGGCCTATAAGATATGTTTTTATGTGTTATCTAATATTGCAAAGCCCTTAGAGCTTTATAAAAATTAGGCGCAGAAGTCCACATTATTATTATTGTTATTATTATTATTATTATTATTATTATTATTATTATTATTATTTAACTATTGACTCTACTTTCGTTTTCCATGAGTAAAAGTTGAGCAATCCGAATGATGAGACCGATTTTGAAACAGAGATATAAATAATTATTTATGGAGTTGACCCGAATGCCATGTATACCAGTCTATCAAGGAAAAACTTGAAAAATTCAGCCAAGGCTGGTTACAGTGCTTAGATTGAAAGTAAAAGTTGAGCAATCCGAATGATGAGACCGATTTTGAAACAGAGATGTAAATAATTGTTTATGGAGTTGACCCGAATCGATGTATACCAGTCTATCTGGGAAAAACCTGAAAAATTCAGCCAAGACTTATAATAGGCCTCAGGTCACAATTAATAGTTCCGGTTCAGTACCCGTAGTCCCAGTCTATTTTTTGATCATTTTTTCCTGTCTCCGTTTGGTGGTGATACAAGAGTTAGATTTAGGCATTCTTGGTAAGGATTTAAAGGCAATTGTTTATTCTTTAGAATATGAGCTTATGGTGAGGTTGTCTGTGTGTATTTCGGCGACAGTGCACAGTGAGTAATAAGGCCTTGGTGATGATCCGGAAGGGAAATCTGTGTTCCATTGCATGGTGTTTTGTTTACAATTCAGCTTCTCAAAAAAATGCAGGTCAACCCTTCACAAGAACTTCACCGTAGAGTCATCTTTGAAGGTATTTTAGATTAACATATGATTTGTATTGATTGTCACACAGTGGAAAGTTCAGTACTGAGAAACAAATGTAGAGAATATATAGTAAAATTAATTGTGTTCTATGGCCAACAGTGCTTAGATTGAAAGTAAAAGTTGAGCAATCCGAATGATGAGACCGATTTTGAAACAGAGATGTAAATAATTGTTTATGGAGTTGACCCGAATGCGATGTACACCAGTCTATCTGGGAAAAACCTGAAAAATTCAGCCAAGGCTGGTAACAGTGCTTAGATTGAAAGTGTTGGTTACTTTTTCAGTAGGGTGTATAAGGTGATGAAGAAATCAGGATATTTTCGTTACACTTTCGATGTATATTTTAATTTGTACTAATCAGCCTATTAATTTAACTCTAATTATCATAGTTATTCGTTACTTCAAACTTCACTACCCGGCAAAAAATTGTACAATGGTAAGTCCGGCTCCGGTCCATCGTACCCCGCTTTAGGTCTTGAAAATTCTTATCCTGTACAATTGGCTATAGAACACAATTAATTTCACTATATATTCTCTACATTTGTTTCCCAGTACTGAACTTTCCACTGTGTGACAATCAATACAAATCATATGTTAATCTAAAATACCTTCAAAGATGACTTGACGGTGCAGTTCTTGTCAAAGGTTCACCGGCATTTTTTTGAAAGGTTTGACTGTCAACAAACCAACGTGCAATGGAACACAGATTTCACTTCCGGATCATCACCAAGACCTTATTACTCACGGTACACTGTCGCTGAAACACATACAGACAACCACACCATAAGCTCATATTCTAAAGAATAAACAATTGCCTTTAAATCCATACCAAGAATGCCTAAATCTACTGAACCTGATCTGTTAATTGTGACCTGATGCCAGTTACTGGCTAGTTGAGGATTATTTAATCCCTTTAAACCAGGCAAATTTTGGAACCATCAGCGCAAGCATTTTTTTAAAATTGGAAAATACAAGTCGTTAACAGCGAGAGCAAGGTTAAAGAAATGTTACTTTTTGTAGACTGGGAAGCCTAATAAGGTAATCTAGTCATATTCCGACCACTGAGGTTGTCGACATGAGATCGACAACTTCATTATTGAAGCCGTCTACTGTTCCCTAACTACGATACGGGAAGCAGTCTATTGGGTTTCTTGCAACAAGTTTTATTATTCATAAAGCATATAATATGAGTTCTTCTTCCCAAAAAATGACATTTTATGACTATATTTTTATGCAGGTGTAAATCCGACTCTGTTGTGGCTTATTCCGACCTCTGATGTGTGTAATTCCGACCACCACATATACAAGTTTGATCTGTAAAATAAAAAGATTTTGTTTATCTTGACATATTTAAAAGCATTTAATTGTTTTTATTTTTTTTTCAGATAGAGAGATAGCTGACAGAAAGCAATGTTGCTACATAGATAATTGTGGATGTTGTTGTAGAGATAATTGTGGAGAGAATTAACATTTTATTTTTATTTAGATTTATACCTTTAATTTTTTATTTATTTGTTTTTAATTATTTATTCCTGGAGTTTTTTTCTTCAAAGTTCAATACAAACTAATCATAATTCTACATTTTCTTTAAGCTTGTTTTCTTGGTCGGAATTGCCCTCTTATGAAAAATAACATGGGATAAATCGGACCACTATACAGAACATTGCATTCTATTGTTATTTGTCATAAAACTTGTGCAGTTTTTACTTTTTTAGAGAGGCAAAGCATTATTTTAAAGCTACAATAGTAATTATTATGTCATTGAAAACTATACAGATTTTGGATTATTGATGCCTGACTAGGGTCCTGAATAAAAAAAAAAAATGTATGAATGCCACTTCTGAACTTGCGTGGAAGCGAGAATACTGAGGCTATTACGTCATTTTGTCATGCGATGCCCTCCTGGAAACATCTTTACTAATTTGCATATGCACATGCACAAATAAAAACAAAGAACACAGCAAGTAATTTGCATATCTTTGTTGTAAACAGTGGGAGGTACATGCATGGTCGGAATTACCCTACTGGTCGGAATATGACCATGCTACCCTATACGTTGTAAGTGCATGGGAGAACGTGGATGTTCGCACAGGAAAAATAAAAGTCGGTACATTTATCCTTTATGTACTGGATTTTGCTTCATTAACCTCCATGGATACCATGGCAACAGATTGTGGGCATTGCGCTTAATCTATGTAAATGGAGCAATACAGGCACAAAATGAATGGCAATCATTCAACCAGTGGCTTCACAACCATCTTTGCATCTATGTTTGCCACTGGAGATAGCATCTGGTGCGAGGGCCTTAATGTCAGCGCACAAGTATCAGGGTTTCAGCCACTCTGACCATCTTTGGCTTCTGTATAAGTTAAACTCACATAACTTAACTTAGTAGCCTTGGCAACCAGACACACGCAAGGAAATAAATCATTAGTATATCATGCCAGTCCTAATATATCAATGATATTGATGGCACGTCAGGTCACAAAACAAGTTGAAATTAATAAAGAATACAAAGAACTGTTGCAAGAGTATCTGTGCCAACCTGGGATGGACACATACTGGGATGGAACAAGAATGTAAAGCAGATAGACACTGAGCACTGAAAAAAAAACAGAACGCGCTTAGCTATGGATAAATGTACTTTCATTAAAAATGGCCAAAGTACTATTTTTAGATGGCTGTGAGCAAAATTACTACCTCAGTTCTGATATGGGATTTGGTGAAATGGCCTCAGTGAATATTCCTTTGGAATATGTATCACTTGGCTCACCAGACTAAAAATCTGTGCAGTCATCAGCAAAGATGCTCTGTCACATGACAGTTATCATCCAGAAAAGCAAGCAGTGTGAATGGAAGGCATACTGGTTTGTACTTTTGGCAAGCGTGTTAGCTGGGATGTTGAAGACCATGCTATTTCCGTATCTAAAAATATGGACGAAACTAACATTTTCTTTTACCTCACAGCCATTTTGCCAGTACACCAGGGCAACAGGTTAGAGGTACCCCATCACTCAATTATTATGTCACTATATCAAAACTCCAAGATCCACAATATTTTCAACTGAAAAAATCTTGGAGACTGAAACTGTATGAGTTGAGACTGTACAGCACCATGCCTTCTCTTAAATGTGCAAGCACATGGTAAACACAATGGATATTGGCACTGACAGCAGACTGTCTCTGGATAATCATTCAGCCCCCACTGTTATTGCTCTCTAAATCAATGATTATACTTCTGTCTGATTTATTCTGTATCACATATCGAAGGTACTAAGTGGCCATGCCAATTACAGATCAGATATCAAATTTGCTATGTGATGGTACCAATTCTGGATCAAATATTGAAGGCACTTTGTGACAGTACCAATACTTGATCACGTATCGAAGGTGCTATCTGACAGTACCAATTCTGGTTCAGATATCAAATTTACTATGTGACAGTACTAATTCTGGATCAGATATCAAATTTGCTATATGACAGTACTAATTCTGGATCAGATATCAAATTTGTTATGTGACAGTACTAATTCCATCACAAATTAAAGTTGTTACATGACAATACCAATTCTAAAGAAAAGTTGAAGCTCATCTTCTGTGAAGTTGATAGTTACACACCTTGGAAAAATAAAATACTGTCTCATGCTCACAAGGCATACACTCAAGCTGAAAAATGAAATATGGTTTAATGCTCATTATTTACTAAGAGCTTAGCAGTGGCATATTAAGGGGATGTGAAGGGGGCGGTCCGCCCCGGGTGACAGCCAGAAGGGGGGTGCCATTGGGAGAGTTGAAATACCAGTACAAGTTTTTTTTATAAAATAAAATGCAGTATTGCCTGTTCCAGTGTATCCCCTAGGTGTGCAAGACTGAGAGTCAGAAATCTCTTGGGTCAGACTTAGTCAAAAACAAACTTTGGTAAAAAAAATTGGGGTCAAATAAAAAATTTGGGGGTCTCAGAATCACAAATGAGGGTAAAGGGAAACACTGCTGTTCAAAAAATTATTAATGTCCTGCATTTTTCTTATTTCCAATTTGCTTATAATAGCACATACTGTTTAAAAACCTACTTGCAAACATAATACAACTGTATGTTTTTCTATGTGTTTACACTTTAAAATTATTTGTTAGGGTGCCAAAGGATGGATCCACCCCGGGTGACAAATACTTTAGGCATGCCCCTGGCATTCAGCATACCCGCCATATCACAGCATGTCATGCTGAAAGCACTTTAGTTTTACTCCCAGCCCCCTGACATGGTTGTGTTTCGAAAAATACAATTTCAGTGATCTTTCACAAAAAAGAAGAAAAAAACCCACTTCAGCATGCCTGTTACATATAGCATTTGTAAACAGTAAACGGTCCTGATTGGTGGTAATGTAAAACTGTTCTTTGGGCAGTTTAAATAGCGGCAATTATTAAACAAAGTGGTCAGCTATATACCACCATTTCACATTTTACTTAATTGGCTGACAATAGCTAGTGTGATGTATTTGCATGAAGATTGGAAGATAGCAGTGGGTGAGCCCATTGTGCTAATTTGCATAGGTAAAGATCATGAAGTTGAACCACCCAGCGTAGGTAAATCATTGAGATGCTAGATGCATGTACGAGAACAAAAGTTATTACATTTAATTGCCTTGAATGAGAATGTTTAAGCCATCTGTAATAACAATTATTGACAAGTATGTGAACACCGGAAGTGTTTCATTGCAGTCCGATCTTGCTCCATATATAAAACACAAAACATTATTTCCATTTGTCAGAATAGTGTTTATTTGTGATTAATTTCTTAAGGTGATTCAGGAAACAATTAGCTATCAGCACTTCAAGCCCTTTGAAAATAAATTTCAGAATTGATTGATGTAGTTTTACTTTGTGAAGCTCGCCAGCAAAGTGGAGCGGTGAGGCCTTTATTATTTTGCACATACTGCAAGCAAAATATCAACATAAATTATTCCTGTGTGCAAATGTCTGTCAAAATAGGTGCACCACCTATACGCAACATATTCAACAAGCTGAATTGAACATTCAGATTAGTTCTCGCTATTATCGTAATCTAGTTAAAATTCTTTTAATTGATCCATGCTTTTGAGGATGATTTTAGCCATGAAACAGATTGATTGAAAGACAGTAATAAGCAGACACTCATGTCTGCACTGTTGATTTGTTTGATTATCCTAGATGTCTTGATGCAAGAAAACTGTAAAGCCTCCATTCAGTTTGAAAATATTATTCCTTTTCCCCCCAAATGAAATGGTGAGTGCCAAATATTATGGATATTCATTTTTTTTTTATAAAAACAAGCATATCTCATGACCAGACTGCATCAGATACAGTAATGACAATGCTAACATCATCGTTGTCCAGAGCAACGTTGTTCATACCAGGTTTCACTTGGAGAATCCAGGAGAGAATTTGGAACACCATTACTGTCCAGTCTCTAGTGAGTGTAATGATGAACACTAATGACAGTTGCATTACTGTCCAGTCTCTAGTGAGTGTAATGATGAACACTAATGACAATTACATTATTGTCCAGTCTCTAGTGAGTATAATAATGAACACTAATGACATTTGCATTTCTGTCAAACCTCCCCTATTGAACTTGGGAAAGTAGCAAAAGCTGTATGAAATTAAACATATATTTTGCCATCCAATGGATTTAAAAGATGGAAATTTGATGTATGTTTTTGTTTAATGTCAGTGTGGGTGCGATTATATGAGTGTTTGCACACCTGTATGGTGGTATTTCATAATACTAAAACTATCAACTATTTTTTTCTTTGTAAGTGTATTAAATGCTTTGAACAAGACAGACATGTTATTTTCTTTTATTAAGACCTGAATTTGCAATCATTTTCTAAAGGCTTATGTGAAAAGATAGCATATTCTCAATTTGATGACATCATGTATTTTGGTCACACACATTGACTCCCCTTGTGACTTCAAAAGACACTTTTTAAGTCTCAACAGGCCCCCAACACTGTCTAGGAATATGGCAGGTAAGCCATTTTACAGTGGATGAGTAGCAGGGACATTTTTGTGAGCTTTCATACAGCATGGACCTGCGTGAAGGGCTGTAGGAACTGCTGCCTGTGGTGAGCTTAATAACAAGCATTGACAAAATTACACAGCTGAGGCCTCTGCCAGCTGTGTGGGGGACGGAGCTGCTTGTCACTTGGACACATGAGTGCTGCAAATATCATTATGATGTGGCACTGGACTTTAGTACATGTATTTTGTGGCACCCACTCACTACATGCATATGTGGAACAGTTGTATTATCTTTTGCAATAATTTAGTGAGCTAAAATAATGAGCCTTCAAGGCCAGCACAGCAGATAATGTAATTTTTATTGTCAGCTACAACAGTGGACTTCTCTGATATGTGAACAATATGCTGACTGCATCACTAGACATAAAAAAAGGAAATTACTCACCAGCACTCACAACTTGTGCTTTTTCCAGCACATGTGCAAACACTTATTTTTTGAAAGTCACTTCTTGATTGTTTGTTTGGCTTTTTTTAAGTAAAGTGTAATTTATCTAGATAAAAAATGCATTATTTTATTGTTGTCTTTTTTGCTAGATCAACATTAAAAAACAAAACAAAACAGGAGGAGAACTGTTATTGATAGCATTCTCAGTTTATCAGGTTAATGGTTTACAATAATCTTCAACAGCAAACAACTCCTACAAAATTGTATCTGTTTTTTTGGACCTAATGATGTCTAAATTACCAGCCAATCAGAAAGAATACACATTGTAATGGGCTGGAATTCTTGCCATTTTGTAGTGATTACTGTGCCAAACATGTTTTTTTTAAAACTTTTGTGGATGATTTCACATTAGTTGTATTCACAGTTTGTTAACTACAAAACACTGTAATCCAAAGTTTGAAGCACTTCTTTGATGAACGAATAATAACAACAGATATAAAATAATACTGATTCTCAGATAAAGTTGCGGTTCAATTATTGATTGCTGATGTGCTAGAAATTAGTTGTACATGAAGAAATCTATTAACAAACTTGAAGAGCAAACACTAGATGAACAGATTCTCCACTGCACCATCAGTTCTAAATAACAAACTTGTGTTTCTGTGCTATAAAACTAAAACCAACACAAAACGAATTCTCCTGCAATTCTGTAATATTTCAGTAAGTTTGTTGAAGACTTTTGAGAATTGAAGAATATCCATATCTACTCTTCACAGAGTGCCTTTGTTCTGGTTCTTTGCATGGCCAGATGTTATTGTTGGTCTGATTCTATTTGACAGGACCTTTTGGCACTTAAGCTGCTGAGCACCATAATAAAAAAAGCTGTTGTTGTGGAGACAGATTTATTGATCTGTCTGTTACTCACAAAATTATTATGGAGACAGATTGATCTATATGTTACTTACTTACAAAGTTGCTATGGAAACAGATTTATTGCTCTATCTAATACTCGCAAAGTTGTTACGGAAACAGATTTATTGATCTATTTGTTACTTACAAAGTCTCAAGGTGTCAAATCATTTTACAGATTTCCAAAATTTGATTCAAATTGAACCAAATATGAGATTGTATTAATCACATTTAAAAACATCGTAAATCTTTTGAAAATTGAATTGGCTTAGAAATTTAGTTTGGCACCTCGGTCACAAACCAATTATAACAGAATGATATGATAAACCTAAGTAGTATGACACTGCTAGCATTAGATATCAATTATATTATGATACACTTAACTAGAATAAAATTGTTAATGTTACATACCCATTATAATAATGATATGATATGCTCAACTACTATAACATTGCTGTTAAATATCCATTATAATAATGATATACACTCAACTGTTATGACATTGCTAATGTTACATACCCATTATAATAATGATATGCACAACTAGTATGACACTGCAAATGTTACATACCCATTATAATAATGATATACACTCAACTGTTATGACATTGCTAATGTTACATACCCATTATAATAATGATATACACAACTAGTATGACACTGCAAATGTTACATATCCATTATAATAATGACATACATGAACTGGTACAAAACTGCTATTGTTACATACCCATTATAATAATGATATACACTCAATTGGTATGACATTGCTAATGTTACATACCTATTGTAAGAGTGATAAGCTTAACTCAAGACATTGCTAAATTATGTTGCATACCCATTGTAAGAGTGATATAACTCATTAACTAGTATGACATTGCTAATGTTGCATACCCATTATAATAATGATATGTCTCATTAACTAGTATGACATTGCTAATGTTGCATACCCATTATAATAATGATATGTCTCATTAACTAGTATGACATTGCTAATGTTGCATACCCATTGTAACAGTGATATGTCTCATTAACTAGTATGACATTGCTAATGTTGCATACCCATTGTAACAGTGATATGTCTCATTAACTAGTATGTCATTGCTAATGTTGTATACCCATTGTAACAGTGATATGTCTCATTAACTAGTATGACATTGCTAATGTTGCATACCCATTGTAACAGTGATATGTCTCATTAACTAGTATGACATTGCTAATGTTGACCATTATAACATAATTTGACACACTTAACTAGTATGACATGGTTGCTTGATGTGTCTTCAATTGGAAAAGGCATTTAGCTTCAGTTTCCTTTTCATGATAATAGCATGTAATGTGTTTGAAATGCCATTAAAAAAGCATCCAACTTAATATTTGTGATATTGTGCACATTAAAAAAGATCTGTTTGTTAAATCTTGTGCTGTTTATAACATGACAACAATCTATTCATTGTACTTTCTATAATCTAGCTGATCAACCCAACTCCGTCTCTCGATCTTAAATATGTATAATTTTCTGAAACAGTCAAAATAACTTATCTCAATTCCAAGCAAATAAAATCTGTCTTATTAGTCACTTCCATGTCAGGGAACTCCTTCATAAAGAACACAATTTATTTTCAAATCACTGTCATTAATTTCACTTGCATAATCCATGACATCTGCACAAGCATGAGGTACTTTAGTCTATTTTCCAATGGCAGTAGTATAAAAAAAAAGTTCTGCATTAAAGCTTTTGAATGTCAGGAACACTAATTTTACAGACAAGCATTCACATGCAGGTGAGACATTGTGTTCATTACAGACTTAAAACATGTACAGATATAAAAATATTGCTTTTCAAACTCTGTTGTATGAATTTTCATTGTGCTCCTATATAGACACATTTGTCATGTTTTGCACTGTCTGCTACAAATTGGATTTAGATTTTCAGTGAGTTATGATGGGCATAATAGTGCATAAGGAATGTTTATGAATAATGCATGAGGAATACTTATGAATAATGCATGAGGAATGCTTATGAATGACTACATGTATGTTAGCAGCCTTTGCATGTTGCTTAGGAAGAGAGTGTATTCATTTAGAAATAAAATCAAGTAACAGATTCTCGACAGAAGTATCTCACTTTGCATGCTAGATGCTACCATAAATCATTAATAATTTACTATTGGAGCAAATTGTTGTGTTAATGTGTTGTTTTATAGGTCATATTTTGTGTGAAATTGCTGATCTTTACATATGGAATAAAGTTATTATTATTATTATTATTATTATTATTATAGTAATCACTGTTGTTCATTTCATTTTCATATAAAAGACATCTTTCCACTGATTAATCCCTGTTATTAACTTAAATATACAAGATAATGGTGAAAAAAGGAAAAAGAGATCATGAAGGAGCTGGAAAATACAGAGATAAACAACATGATCTGGAAAAATACAGAGAAATAAACAATATGATCATGAAAAAGGCAAAGGAATCCTGGATAAAAAGGCAATGCTGCAAAATCGAAGACAGTCTGAGTAGAAATGACGGCAAAATGGCATAGATCTCACAACCCATAAACAAGGAAAAACTACCACTGTCCAAGACAAATCAGGAAAATGCCTCACAGAAGATCAAGAGATCCTCAAGCAATGGACAGAATACTGCTCAGAATTGTACAATCATAAGACCCAAGGAGATCCAGCAGTACTAAATTACCCTCAGGCAGAAGAAATTGATGACAACCCCATTCTTCGTGAAGAAGTAGAAATTGCAGTTAGATCACTAAAGAAAGGAAAGTCAGTCGGCATTGACAACATACCAGCAGAGCTCATTCAAGCAGGAGGAGAAGAGATAGTCACAGTCCTAACAACAATCTGCAACAAGATATGGCAGGCAGGAGAATGGCCCACCACATGGACTCAATCCATGGTCATCGTGCTCCCCAAGAAAGGAAACCTACAGCTATGCCAAAACTACAGAACCATCAGTTTGATCAGTCACCCGAGCAAAGTCATGTTGAAGATAATTCTCAACAGACTAAAGCCTCAAGCAGAGAAAATTATTGCTGAAGAGCAGGCAGGCTTCCGAGCAGGAAGGAGCACCATAGAACTAATCTTCAATCTCAGACTTCTTTGCGAGAAATACCTTCAGCATCAGCAGAATCTATACCTTGTCTTTATAGATTTCAAAAAGGCCTTTGATAAGGTATGGCATGCAGACTTATGGGCAACTATGAGGAAGTACATTAGCTCAAACCTGGTGCAGGTTGTTGAGCACCTCTATGACACCAGTGCTGTCCTCATCAATGGCACCAGAGGAGATTTGTTTCGAACAACAGTTGGAGTCAGACAGGGATGTATACTGTCACCTACACTCTTCAACATTTTCCTGGAAAGGATCATGAAGGTTACCTTGCATGACCACAAGGGCACTGTCAGCATTGGAGGAAGAACAATCACTAACCTTCGCTTCGCAGATGATATTGATGGTTTAGCTGAGGAGATGAAAAAGAACTGGCTGACTTGGTCGAGCGCCTCGACACAACCTCCACAGCATACAGTATGGAGATTAGCGCTGAAAAAACCAAACTGATGACAAACAACACCAATGGCATCAGTGCAGAAATAAAGGTCAGTGGACAAAAGCTGGAAAGAGTAACCAGCTTCAAGTACTTGGGATCAATTATCACAGATGAGGGCTCCAAACCAGAACTACTTTACAGGATTGCCCAGACAACAGCAGCAATAACAAGGTTGAGACCAGTATGGAAAGATACCAACATTGCTTTTGGTTCCAAAATAAGACTGATGTGCTCAATTGTCATATCCATCTTTCTGTATGCTAGTGAAACATGGATGCTCACATCAGATCTACAAAGAAGGATTCAAACCTTCAAAATGAGATGCTACCGCAAGATCTTGGACATCTCATACATTGACCATGTAACCAATGAAGATGTCCACCAAAGGATCCAATGAACCATCAGATCCTATGAAAACCTCTTGACCACTGTAAAAAGGCTCAAACTGAAGTGGTACGGTCATGTCTCAAGATCATCTGGACTGGCAAAAACAATCTTGCAAGGCACAGTGTGAGGGTACAGAAAAAGAGGTGGGAAGACAACATTAAAGAGTAGACAGGCATGGGAATTGGAGATTCCCAAAGGGCAGTAGAGAACAGGGAAACATGGAGAGAATTGGTTGTAAAGTCAACTGTGGTGCCCCAACGACCTCTTGGGTTAAGGGATTGATGATGATGATGATGATACTAGAAATTATCCCATTGATTAATCCATTATTAATTTCACTTACATATTAAGGACTTGTTCCCTTAGGTTAATCCCTCAACACTGTTAGTTTCACTTACATATAGAAGACATCTTCTGATAGATTAATCCCTATTATTAATTTCACTTGATATAAAGAATATCTTTACAAAGATTATTCCCTGTTATTAACTTCACTTGTATATAAAAATACATTTTCCCATAGACTAACCCTGTTTTTTTGGTTTCATTGTACATGTATCCTAACCACATTCTTAATTTAATTCTTTGAAGCTTCCCACAGACTAATTCTGCTTATTAATTTCATTTACATGTAAAGGACACCTGTCCATGAAGGACACAATTTTGTGGTCCCATGAATGTTCTTAACCATAATAGTGTGGACAGGTTTCGCTGTATTATTAAAATTATTTTGTATTATATTATTTTCATCATACAAGTTAACCTCTTATATAAAAAGCTGGACTGGTCATGTATTATTTTCATCATATAAGTTAACCTCTCATATAAAAAGCGGGACTGGTCATGAGCATTCAGAATTTATGCTTCTGAAACTATCCCTGGTTTTGGGCAAGATATAATACAGAAAAATTAATACGATAGATTATTATTAGATCATCAATCTTTCAGTAGAAACTGATGAGTGATCATGAAATTTGTACCAATTTCCAATACGACCATCCAGGCTTTCTGTCTATGCATTCAAGACATGTCTTGGACAATCACTGAGTTTGACATGAGCTGTCATTTTGGTAACTTCTGACTGTAACCAGATTGTAACTTCATCTGTTGCAGATTGTGTTGTTCTATTACAGACAGACAGTAACCAGATTGTAACTTCATCTGTAGTAGATTGTGTTATTCTGTTACAAACAGACTGTAACCAGTTTTTTGTAACTTCTTTGTAACTTCATCTATTGCAGATTGTGTTATTCTGTTACAAATAGACTGTAACCAGTTTATTGTAACTTCTTTGTAACTTCTTCTATTGCAGATTGTGTTATTATGTTACAAACACTGACTGTAACCAGTTTGTAACTTCTATTGCAGACTGCGTTATTCTGTTACAAACAGACTGTAACCAGTTTGTAATTTCTTTTATTGCAGATTGCGTTATTCTGATACAAACACTAAAAAGAAGTACAGTAATGAAGAATGGCTGAACACATCTACTACTTCAAGCATGAGCAACGTGGACTTGCAGTGGTCATTGTCAATAAAACATTTAACTGTTTAGAAGAACGCCGTGGAGCAGATAAAGACCTGATCAACATGAAGACATTGTTTAAAAAATTGGACTTCAGAGTGAAAGCATATAAAGATCTCAGTAGTGATAAAATGATGGAAAAACTGGAGAAAGGTAATCCTATTCACTTTCTAGGTAATTTGTATAAATTTATTTAAAATTATTCAGTATATTGCTTCATATTATATAATTGTGGGTTTTTTAAAATAAAATATCTTAATATAAAGTTTAAATTGGTGCTCCATAGTTTTCATCCAATTCCTGATAATTTCTGTAATAAACATCTAATAAAAAGTATAAAACAATATTCAGATATTTTGCCGTACTTGGAGCAAAGCAGGAAATGGGGAAATTGCATTTATTAGGTATGTCCTGTCTATTTTGAAGATTGCTCATGGTGGGAGAGATGACTGTTAAGTTAGGGCATTTAGCAAGACCTTGGGGGTGGGGTGGGGTGGAAATTTAGTTTCTGAAATTGAACTAGAGGTCATTTTGGCTGAAGTGTACTTTATCATAGACATTTTAGTTAAACATAATGTTACCTTCACAGCATCTCAAGTTACTAATGTTTTAGCATTTTTTTGTGTGGCTGACTCATGAAAGTTGCGTGTTTCAATTATTATGAAGAAGCAAATGTAAAAACTTTCAATTTAGATGAATTAACTCTAGTTTTGCACTTTTTCTTAGCTTCCAAAAAGTCTCATGCTGAATCTGACTGTTTTGTTTGTGTGATCAGCACACATGGTGAGGAAGTAAAGTATGCCCACTATGAGGAGACTTCAATTCAGCATGTCCTCTATGGTACTGATGGGAAGTTTATCTATACATCTGAAGTTACCAGAATGTTTGCAAATTGTCCTGGATTGATTGATAAGCCAAAGCTCTTTTTCATACAGGTTGGTATTGGATAATGAACACATCATATAAATTTGAGAATATTCAAGGAAAGAAGACTGCTGCATTAAAACAGCATCAAAGTTTGTCTGTCCATCTCAGACCTGCTTATACTTTCCATCTTTGATGTGCATATACCTTCCTGATACTCTTGTCCATCACAGACCTGCATGTACTTTCATAACACTCTTGTCCATTGTAAATTTCCTTGTACTTTCATGACACTCTAACTATGTTCTATTTTTAGCAGATATATGAAAAAATGTTCAAGAAAACAGACTGGGGTTTTTTTCAGTTTGAAAACGTATCTTGCAGATTCATTATTGTTAAGGGAATTAGTTAGAGGACCAGTCCATACTTTAAAAGTCAAAAATCCACATGTGTACACCCATTGTTAACATACTAATATCAAGATTACCATTGTCTTCCTTTTAGTGAGAATGATTTACTTGACTGTTTTTAAAATCAGTTAATGATTAGAACTATCAATAAAGTCTGTATGTCAGTCTCTTTGTGGTAATATAATCAGTATGTCATGTTCTTTGTGGCAGTAAATTCAGTATATCAGGCTTGTTGTGGCAATAAAATGAGTATGTCAGGCTCTTTGTGGCAATAAATTCAGTATGTCAGGCTCATTGTGGCAATAAATTCAGTTTGTCAGGCTCTTTGTGGCAATAAATTTAGTTTGTCAGGCTCTTTGTGGCAATAAAATCAGTAAGGCTTTTTGTGGCAATAAAGTCAGTATGTCAGGCTCTTTGTGGCAATATTCATAGTAAGATTTAATTGCATTTTATACATGACAATAGTTTAGGTAAGATCAGACTTGCCATTTAACTTGTTTGATAAGTTATTTCCACTCTGAATTTAGATTTCTTTAATCCTGGTTCAAATTTTGCAATGATAAAACTTAACTTGTGTATGGGAATCAAGCTTCAAGTCCAGACCCTTCAAAGATTACCATCCAGAAGTCAAGCCCTTTGTGATTCCTTGGCATAAATCTCAAGTTCAAAATAAAATATCAGGGTTTTCCAGACCATGAATCATCAAGTCTAGTCATAGTTTAAAAAGCCCTAAAGCGTCACTAAGCCACATGACTCAAACAGAATGCATCAGGTCTTCACAGACTGATAATTTACACATGATGAATGGGGAGTTCCACTTGAGAATATTTGGTTTGGTAAAAATCTAACACACAACATACAATTCTTATGATTTTATATGCACCAGAATGTATATATAATTGTTTGTACCACCCATGGATGTTAAATGACCGAAAAATGGTAGTGGAGACAGAGCATTTTAAACTTTAGAACATATCAAATTAGATAAAGAAAAAATCAATGATACTTTACAAATTTAAGAAAAGAATATGAGAGTGATGTAATATAGCACTCAGGTTGATTTTTCATTGTCATGCTCATTGCAAATTGCCATGCTTATTGCAGACTTTGTGATGTTGACTTTATGATCACTCAGTGAAAGTTAGGCATGTCAACTAGTAAAGGTTAGTGTTGTATTTATATATAATTTGTAAAATTTATGATTTGTGTTTGTATTCTGGTATTAATCCCATGTGGATTTTGCCCATTTGTTGCAAGATTTTTAACCAGCTTCAGAATCAGGTTAGTAGCAAAAATAAATGTAGATTTTTCATATAGTTTATTATAATTATGGCATGTAATATCAAAATTACAATTTTTATGCTCAGATTACACTTTCTTTCATCTTAGATTACCCTTATACCTCACTTGGGGTTCACAGGTATGCTTTACGTCTATCTTATGGCTAATGGAACAGGTTTCCACCTCAATTTTCAACTGATATAAATGATCATGCTCATTGTTGTGGAGCATGTGCTGACATTTTTATAGGATTTCAATACAAAGAATCCATGTTTTCAATACAAAGAGTACCATAGGATTTCAATACAAAGAGTGCCATAGGATTTCAATACAAAGAGTGCCATAGGATTTCAATACAAAGAGTCCCATAGAATTTCAGTACAAAGAGTCCCATAGGATTTCAATACAAAGAGTCCCATAGAATTTCAATACAAAAGAGTCCCATAGGATTTCAATACAAATAGTCCCATTAAGAGCCATCTTCTTGTGAATAGCAGAATTTCAAAACATTTGAGTGCCTTGATGCAGATTTTAATATTTTTCTGAAAGTTAGGGGCTCTATTTATGGGGCCAGTTTAAAACTTCCTATCAAAGATCAAGACTTATGAGCAGAAAAATTTCCATCGATTGTAAACAGCTTGTAAATTAAAAGTAGTTAAATTCTTAAATATAACAAAGCAGATTTCAGAGTTGCACATTCTTGGACAATGGAATGATGTTTGTAGATCTTAATAGTACAAACTGAGCAGTGCAAATCATCCAAAATAAAACAATCATTTATTATTTAATAAATAAAAATTGTAATTTCTAATAACTTGTAGATATTCATTGTAGAAAACGTGTGTTTGAGTTTCCAACCTCGAAACCACTGAATGTTTTCTCTGAAATGGCTTGTTCACGAGCCAAAGAAGAAAATATTGGTTTGAGGTCAGAGGTCAGGTCACAGAGTCTGAAAGGAAATGGTTTTGTCTTCACTTAGTCTGTACTCTTACATGTTTTGAAAACGAGGCAAAGAATATTTATTCCTATGGATTTTATTCACAGGTTACAATTAAACAGTGTCACACATGGAGTGCAATGAAACAAAGTTTTCATGCTATGTCTCCCAACTCTTCAACCATGCAGTGCACCCACCTGGGCATGCTTTTAATCTGGAACAAAAAATATGCCTACCACTTTTCTTTAGTGGATGTACATCCAAGTCTGTGCTGTTGCTGGTAATGACCTAAGTTAGTAAAGGTAATACAAAGTTGTCAGTGAATATCCATTTTAAATTAATGTATTAGGCACTTTTTGTGAAAGTAGGCCACATTGCAATGTCAAGCCCTGGATAGCCATCCAATGTTAAAGTCACACCTGTAGTTAGGAAGATTTAATTTATTTTGAAGTTGAATTAATGAAAAAATATACAAAATGTATGCCAATGTACAATTTGCCATTTTAATAAATGATTTATTAATTTGAAAAGAAAGGAAATTAAGAAAATGGGTATTTTATTTTAGTAAATGCAGGTAGATAATGAGTGAACACTAATGTTAAATGAGAGCAAGATCCAAAATGGAAAATTTCATGTTGCAGCTTATTTCAGATCCTATTCAAATATGTTTTTGTTTTTACAAGTTACTTGAGCACATAATAAAACATTTATTGCAGTAACATAGGTGTCCAAGGAATATAATAGTACAGGGCAGATGGCAAAGTTAATGTGGAAAAACTGTAAAAGCAAATATGATTGTCTTTTTTTCTTGGACCACTAGAGTACTAAATACTACTCTTTTCATTTGTCCCTTTAAATGTTGAACTTCCCCCAGATTTGGATGGTGGTGGGACACAGTGTCCCATGCCTTTGGGATCCTGTTGAACTTTGCTATATGATTATAACCTGGCTGAAAATTAATAATTAAAATCCATTGAGGCATACAATAGCAAGCAATGCATTGCATGAAAGAAAAGTTTCCCAATTCTGGTACACTTTTTCCCAATACAGGTATATTTTAACAATACAGGCACATTTTCACAATACAGGTACACTTGTACAGTACAGGTACACATATGCACTATACAGGCACACTGTTGCCCAATACAGGTATACTTTTGCCAGGTATACTTCTGCCCAATACAGGTACACTTCTGCCCAATACAGGTACACTTTTGCCCAATACAGGTATACTTTTGACCAATACAATACAAATTTACATAATACAAGTACACTTTTCTTTTCATGGATGAAGATTTTCTTCAGTGATTTCATGTGCAATGAGATGTCTTAAGCAGACTGTGTAAATTTTGACACAGTTCCAGTTCCAGCTACAAAATATTGTCTGTCCACCGACTTTTTGTTGGGTCAAATCACATCTCTGATTCCTAAGGCTCCAGTTTTCTTACATACCTGGCCAGGCTTTATCATCTCAGTTATTGCTTTCATAAACAATAGATTTGATTACCAAGTATTTCATGTCTGAAAATAATTTTCATAGATCTTTTACTGTTGCATAATGGACTGTATTGCCTGCAATGCAGGGTTTATTCTATGACCTAGGATTGAGGGATTCATGCTAATTTCCAGAAAAAGCATGCATGAAATTTGCACATTATTTTCAAGCACAATATTTATTTCTTCATAAAATCTCTCATATACTTAGAATTCCCCTTTGTTTTCAAATGGAGTTCAGAACTGTCCCCTAAAATTGTCAGTTCTAGAATAGACTGTGCAAATGACTTGAGTATCAGAGATAAAAGTAAAAAGGTACATACTTGATCCATTTACAGTAAAATCTGCTTTTGCCGACATCCTCTCCACTTAAAGAATACCTTATGACTAAGGATACATTTATAAACCTTTTTCTTAAGTTTACTTACAAAATTCACATGTACATAATGGATGCATATCCATAAAGAATAATTTATACTGGCCTTCATTGTCAAACCAGTATTGCAGGCAGATAGCTAGTCAAATCTCTCTATCCCTTTTGGTAGGTCAATGATATCTTTTTCACAACAGTGATGTCATTCATATATTGGTGGCCAGTTTGGAAACTATGTCATAAAATGCAGTCATGGGTTGGCAGTGTTGCATCAGTGAGGTGCATAATTGGTAAAAAGTTTGACTTATTTTTCATTTTTTCAAAAAGGGTGGTTGATAGTTATCAATTATTTCATTAGTATTGAAAACATGAAGCACTTTTAAGCAAATTAAGGACAAAATGGTGTGGTCCTTTGAATGTACCTTTGTTAACTGATTTTCGTGTAATTTCAAACTGTCAATGATATTTTTTACTGCCCATTCCTTCAGTTAATATATTTTGCTCATATTGAAGTCATGAGTTCTTTTCAGAATAAAACTAATCTCAAATGAAATTTCAGTTTTGAAAAATAAAGTAGAATTAGAGATACACCAAGTAAGGAATATATATTTATTGAAAACTTTGTGAATTATTCAGGCCTGTAGGTCATCAGAAGGTCACGCTAAAGCAGATTTGGGACATGAATTCATAGTAAGACCCGAGTCAAAGTCTGGTACTGATCAGCGTCAGGTGTCTGCAGGACATGGTGTCCACTTTGATGAATTTCCAACACAAGTATCTACAGAAGCATTCAAGGATGAAGGTAAGGGTAAGGAGTATGTCTTAGTTCTTTATTTAAAATCCTCAATAATACTTCGTACAATTCTCTTGCTATCAATTTCTTAAAGAGGTGATATCAGGAGCACTGTGTAGGATAGGAGCACCTTTTTAACAGAAAGTGCACTATTTATTTTTGTAATCCAAAGCCTAACTTGTACTACCTATGATGAAATTTAGAACTTCATTTATTAGGAAGTAAAAGGCAGACAAAATCACACTCCAGTTTGTATCCTGGATAAAATAAATGTACAGATATATGGAAAAAATAAAAACAAGACAGGTTTCTAACAAAGTTTTACTGGTCATTTAGCCATACTTTTTGGCAGCTGAGAGAGTGGCAGAAGTGATAACATTATCAACAATTTGTTAGAATGTGATTTTGAATTAGTAGAAAATAGATCTCAGTACAATTGCTGGGGATAACAGACATAATGATCAGTAACTTAAACTTATGCACATCATTTTGATCATTTCAAAATGACTTACAAATTTTGGATTTGGAGAGATTAACTTTCTTAGGTTTGGGGAGATTTCAGTCCCTCTATGCTAATGACATAATGTCCATTCTGTGTTACCAAATATCGTTTATACATGTACTGCTAAAAATAGTTGGAAACTTTATGGTCATAGTAAAATTAGTAACAAAGTTTATATCTGCAAGCCTCTTATGTCAGTTTCATTTTGTAATGTTGGCCTGACTCTTCAGAATTCTTAAAATAATGTTTTGATGAGTACATAGATGTATGGTTTTGGGGTTTCAAAGCTGAAGAGCCAGGGTAGCATCACAAGGGGTTGAACTGTTGTTTGGATTCTTGTCAAGTAACCAAAAGAATAACTATGACCAAGTCTATGTTCAGCAAGAAGAATATTTTATTAAATAATAAAGTCCATGTTTAAAGGCTGTGCAGAAATAAAGAATACTTCAGAATTGGCAGTAATTGGTTGTTTCTTCTTACTGACATAATAAAAATATAGTTGTATGAAAAATACTCATTCAGTAGAAATTTCAAGGAAGAATCTTCATACATTCTATATATATTCAGATTTTCTATGCACCTTGGGTGGATCTTCAACCTAACCTAGTTGTTCAACAACCTGATTGGATTGCTGAACAATGCTGAAACTTAAGTCAAAAAGTCAGGTAATAAAGAGAATACAAATCACCCTTTTTACAGGTTGCCTGTAACTTTCCCTTCAGTTTGGTCCTTATAATACCTAGTATTACTGTTATATTATGGTCAGAATCTAGGTAGTCAACCCAAACATGTGCTGATTCTGCCACAATCCAAATTTCTTGCAGGTGGGAGTTGTAAAATTACCATTGTTGGGGCTTCTG
Organism: Megalonaias nervosa; assembly: GCA_016617855.1. Lineage (NCBI taxonomy): Eukaryota > Metazoa > Mollusca > Bivalvia > Unionida > Unionidae > Megalonaias > Megalonaias nervosa. The sequence continues at coordinate 32,449 of JAECUM010005651.1, forward strand.
CAAGGTTGCTTCTCTCATCTGTGTTCAATCTTTCTTTTAACCATGGCTATTTACCACCAGACAGACTGTTATGTTTATTTAATTTGTATTGTTTGTTAGCTTTTCTTAATGATTAGGTGTTATGTATATCAGTATTTTGTAAGTGACCTTTCTCCAAAATCAAGTTAATGGTATACCTGACTTGTGACATTTATTTTGTAAACATAATACATTTATATATGATTATAGATTAAATATTCAGATCATTATCAGTGGAAGTAAACGTGTTTATTTCTATGTAAATATAAGACATTTTTACTTGCAAATTTCTTGATGATTTTGAATGTTTTAGAGAGGAGACTGATCTGCATCCTGGCTCTATTATTGTGTCTTAGCCTTTCATATCAAATTGTTAACTTGAAAAATTACTGATTTTTACCTTAACATCCGAAGCAGAATCAGTTTTGTTATTGTGTTCAGTTTTTAATTTTGGTGATTTATTCAAATTATTATTGACTGGAATTACAAGGTGCTCAGTAATGATCTTGGAAAAATAAACTTTAATTTAGAATTATAGTGAATTCAGTCAAGGACATTTTGGATTATATTGTTGTAATACATCAAGAGACTTAGCACTTAGCACATCACCACATTCCAGGTCATTGGACATCAGCACATATTCGAGACTACAGGCACATCAACATATTCAGTATTGGAACTTATTTGAAACACCACGGGAATTCAGTTAGAGCTTCATATATTTGGATTTGTGATAGAACTTTGAGGACTATTTATGATTCATTTCACATTACTATAAATTCTTTTTAAATTTTCCATTTGTATTCTGGGAAAATAAATTATTTGTTGAATTTTACAAAATTTTTTAGTTTTCTCTCTTTTCTGTCAGTAGTTCAAACCTTAGACTCGTAACACAGACAAACACAATAAAACAATGTTACTGTTTTGACAGATTGACAACAAAAAGATCCCCCATGTATTTATAGTTCTAAGAGAACAATCAGAATTGAGCATTTTGGCATTTGCTTAAGTTGGTGCATTGTCATTAGGTTAAGTTCTGCCTAAGAACAAAACTCAAAAGTGATCAAATGAATTGAATGCTCTTGCACGGCAGCTAACTGATAATGACTGTGTTGTCACAGATGGACCAAATTATGCCCATAAAAATCAAATAAAGACTTAAAGATGACAACACTGGGAAGGAATAGTTAACCAACGACACATTGAGTATGAGCGTATGCAATTTATGGATTGTTATGGAGATGTTTACTCATGAAGTTAGCTGTGGAGCGTATTTTAGTCTGAAAATAGTAACTGAACATGACGTTTCAAATTGCCATGGTGACGTCAGTAATTCCAGCACATAATAAAATAGATATGCCTGGTTTATATGAACATAGTGCCTGATCATTAGTATAATTTCTTATAATATGATTTACTGCATTTATGATAAATTAAGTTACATAGCAGTTGTATGTCTTGGCTAAGTCTTAGTTGAGTCTATGTGTCTATGAAGTAAAAAACTTCATAAAGGAATATGGGTTGGCAGCATTGCAGCATTTAAAAGGAGACAACTCAGGTTTAATCCACTGATGGTAATAAGTATGAAACAGTAGTAGCAAATGCTTTTAAAAAGAGATCACCACAGTAAAAAAAACTTTATCTGGAGAAGTATTTGTATGAAAGCAAAAGAAATGGCCTTGAATGGAGTTCTGTTGTTTCATCTGATCTTAAATTTATGTCACTTGAAAACTTAAAACCATCAGTATTGTCAATACTTTGATTATTAAATGCGTACTTTTTGTGTTAATTATTGGGTTGTTACATTATTCATTGTTGTTGTTGTTGTAGGATTTAACACCATTTTTCAGCACAGAATTGGCTATACATGGTGGCCAGTATAAATGGTGGAGGAAGAATCTAGGAAAACCCTGGAAAGAACCACCAACCCATGAGAAGCTATTGGCAGCTTTTTACTATACCCAAAATGGCCAGGCTCAAGACTCAAACCCTGCAGACAGATGGAAGATGGTTGTGATCAATAAAAGCAAGCACTTTAGACCACTTGGCCACTCAGGGTCCCAAGCTGATATGAAATAACTGTTTGAATTCTGTTGTTGCTGTGGACATTCTTGACATGCAAAGGTCCACTAATGACTTCTTTTGTAGCTCATTAGTAGAAACTTATAATAGCATGATTGTGGCCATATTTGACATTGTAAAGTGATTATTGTTTTAATGGTTATTAAGTCATTTAATCTCTCAGCATCCAAACTGTATACTGCAGATTCCTCATGGAATGATACAAATGTGAACAGGTAAAAATATAAAGTATTTTTTATCTTTACCCGTATATCCTCGCTTATATAAGTTGACACAAGCTAAGTCTGTACATAACAGTACCGGACTATACTTATGATGATGATTACAATGACTAGACTGTGAAGGACAATTTCAGAACATTATCAGATGAATTGTTATGGATGAATTCTTGGACTTTGTACAAGATGACATTAGATAGTGACATTTATAGAATACTGTGAATTACAAAAATGTGGTCTTAACGTTTATTGTTTATTTGTAAGATGAGTGGAATTAGCATATTATTGGATATTGTGAATAGGATAATTCTGAACTACATCTTCTAAATCCATTGTGACATATAACTGAAATCAGTGATTTATCTTATAAATGGATTTAAAATGTCAAGCATTATGAAATTTATTACACAAAGAGGGACGAATTACAACTTGTCAATTTATCTGTAACATGTTCCACTCAATACAATAATTGTATTTTACATTGGTTTAGTGTTTATTATTCTTTATTATTCTTGTCTTTCCTGCACTCTAAAATAGGTCAAAGATAAATGTTCTTTTCGTAGGCCAAAAATGGGGTTGGTGTTGAATTATAGTTGAGTTAAGCTATAGCAAGTATAATACAGTAATGAAGACCGACAAGAAACAATGATATATTCTATGATTGAACTTTGATTTATAATTGATTTGCCATTCATAAATAATAAGAAAATATAAATTCTAAAAAAATTACAATAGTGACTATCTGGATGCAAAATTAAACTACAGAAGCTGTACATTTAGCTTGGTCAGTCAGTGTGAAATGTCCTGTTTGAGGAAGACTTAACTTGAGAAGGTGCTTGTTATAGTGTATAAATGTTTTGCAAATAATGTTTATCTTGATTACTTTGAGTGAGGATGACTGGGTGTTTTTGATTACTTTGAGTGAGGATGACTGGGTGTTTTTGACAGTTTTTGCACTGTGCTAAGATGATCTGATGAAAGACAGCAGTCAAATATTCTTAATTCGAAAACACAATCTTTCACAAAAGGGAATGTGAAAAAAAAAATAATCATCCTCACATATACTGGCAGGATAGAGAAATCAATCTCATAGTAAGATTTTTACCATGGGCTGGGCAATTCACACCTCACAGAGTAAGATTTGTACCATGGACTGGGCAATTCACACCTCACAGAGTAAGATTTATACGATGAACTGGGCAATTCACACCTCAGGTTGTAAAATTTGTACCACGGGCTGGGCAGTTTACACCTCACAGAATAAGATTTGTACCAAGGCTACTGAAGGTAGCTGCACCTGCAATTGTAGAGAGCATAGCTTTCATTTGCAATGAAAGTATTAGGTCTAATAAATTTCCACAGACATGGAAAACTGCCAAGGTTACACCATTGCATAAAGCAGGAACAAAAGATGATGTAAATAACTACAGGCCCATCTCTATCCTTCCTTGTCTCTCCAAATTACTAGAAAAACATGTACATGATTCTTTTCTCAACTACTTGAACACTTACGATCTTATTCATGGTAATCAGTCTGGCTTTCGACAGAATCACTCCTGTGAAACTGTGCTTGTATCTCTGATTGATAAATGGCTGAAAGCATTAGATCAAGGAGAAATGGTTGGCACTACTATTGTTGATTTTCATAAAGCTTTTGATCTTGTAGACCATGAAATTTTGCTTGAAAAACTACAAATCTATCAATGCAGTGAAAACTCCCTAAACTGGTTTACTTCTTACTTAACCGATAGATTGCAAAAAGTATCTTTAAAAGGTCAACTTTCTGAAAGTAAAAATATTAATTGCGGAGTACCACAGGGCTCTATCCTTGGACCTCTGTTATTCATTCTTTTTATCAACGACTTACCTCTCAAGATTGAAACTTCAATTTCTTCCACTGACCTGTACACTGTCTGAGATGGGTAAAACCAAAACGGTACTTGAAAATAACTTACAAGATGCTCTCAACAGACTTCAAGTATGGTGCAAGGAAAACAGTATGATCATAAATACAGAAAAAATGAAAACCCTACTAGTTACAACGCAACAAAAATGAGAAAGGCTAGATAGCGACAATCTCCAGGTTCTATTTGACAATGTGAGCCTTAATATGACCTCTCATGATAAAATTCTTGGTGTATTCATAGATAACAATCTTACTTGGTCTATTCACATTAAACACGTTTCAAAAAAGGTTAATTCTTATCTTTGGCTACTGAGGAAAATCAAAACATACATTCCTCTTCAGTATTGGGTCATCTTTTATAAAAGTTATATTCAGCCATATCTGGACTATTGTAATGTAATTTGGGGTAATACATCTAATTCAAACATAACAATACTTTTAAGACTCCGAAAGAGGGCTTGCCATTTAATTCTAGATCAATGTATAGACAGTTTCCAGGATGCAATGAACAATATAAAGGTTTTAACAATACATGAAAGAATATTTCTTAGAAAGGCCAAACTGATGTATAAAGTATCCAGAAAAGCCATTCCTATCTATCTAAGCAATATCTTTCACCAAAGAGATGCTGATGGTACACCAAATTTAAGGTCCATAAGAAGCAAAAATTACATTATACCAAGGCCAAAGAAGGAATTGTTTAAAAAAAGGTCTTCGATATACTGGTCTACTGGTATGGAACAACATTCCCAGTGACATAAGGCAGGCTCCTAGCATTTTTTCTTTTCATAATCAATGTCTCAAATGGATGAAATCATTAGAAAATTGAACAGTTCTAGTACAATAAATACCACCTGCTTTTCTATAATTTTTCATCATTTTCACAGTTGAAATTTTCAATGCAGGATGATATTTAATATTTTATATTTTATATATGTTTATGTTATGTGTTCACAGATGCTTGTGCATGTGTTCCAGGCTTGATACTTTGACTTTTAAAATCACTTAATTATTTAGTGTCAATCCAGATTCTTCACATCCTGTTGTATATACTGTATATATTGTACATAACAGATAGAAGGCCTCAAGGTAGATTAGTTCTGTAACTGAGTTACCTTCTCTAAATAAAGTCTTTATTATTATTATTATTATTATTATTATTATTACCATGGACTGGGCAATTTACACCTCACAGAGTAAGATTTGTACTATGGACTAGGCAATTCACACCTCAGGTTGTAAGATTTGTACCATGGGCTGGGCAAATTTAAACCTCACAGAATAAGATTTGGACCATGAACTGGGCAATTTACACCTCACAGAGTAAGATTTGTACCATGGGTTGGGCAATTTACACCTCACAGATTAAGATTTGTACCATGGACTGTGTGAGCCTTACCTCAGGGAGTAAAATTTGTACCACCAACTGGGCAGGTCTTACTTCTAATGCAAATTTTATCCCCTTGGGTCAGATTTTTCTATTGTGCCCACATTTCTATCATTCCATCACCTCTGAGAATCACCCAGCTGTGTCCTGACATCCAGAAGTGCTTATACAATGGCTTGTTGTCCATTATTCATCATCAATCTGTCATTATTGCTGTGCCACCTAGCAAGCTACTGTGAGGATTGCCTTGGAATTTTGCATGCACATTCATTCATTCATGAAACATTATTTTTGCCTGAAAGCTGCAGGTCTAAATGGTATTGGGCCAAAGTCATCAAAAATTTCATCACCAGTAATTGCCAAGTCTGTAATGCATATAATTAATGTAAGTATTAGGACACATACATGTCAAGACCTATTTAAATATGTAACACCCATTTGTAAGAGTGGAGGATGATTCCTTTAACGAGAAGCCATTATCAGTCTTTGAAAAACATATGACTTTGTTTACTCATACCTGAATGACAATAATCTTTTCTGCAAGGAGCAGTCTGGTTTTATAAATTCCCATTCCTATCAAACTGCCTTCACAAAATCACTGACAGTTAGATGAAATGAATAAAGGAAATATGATGTGTTGTTTACCTTTAAAATGGCAATTGTTTTAGTAAATCACAGTGTCCTTATCATAAAATATCAATGCTATTATTTGGATGATATTGCCATAAAATGGTTCAATTCTCATCTTCAACATGTACCATGAAATTTTCTTTTGCAGTTGTTAATGTTGATATTTGATGATGGACAGCATTGGGACCATTGTTAGTTTTTACCTTTATTAATGACCTGCCAGTTGCTAAGGAATTCCAGTAGAGACCTTTTTTTGCAGATGGCACAAGATCACATGCTACTGCTCATTCCACAAATACCATCCAAATCATGTTGAACCAAGATTTGGAGATTATTGAACATTGGCGTAATGGTAACAAAATGCTTCTAAATCAAAATAAGACTAATTGCATGGTAATAACTCCAAGTCAGAATCCACTCACATAGGCCAGACACCTCTGGACTTAAATCTTTAGAACACAACCATTGAAAATGTTTCAGATCATAAACTTCTTGGAATTCATGTATGTAAATTGCTTTCTTCTAAGTTAGCACTGCTCACCAAAATTAAGAAATACCTCCATCATGATGTCAGAAGTAGTAAGGATAAAGGGGGATATGTGCTCACCTGTGCAGTTTCTCAAGGTCTCTCCGTGCATTTTCCTTATAACTAGAGAGAGCTTGGAGGAATCTTTGAGAAAATGTACAGGTGAGGCCCACTAACCTGTGTGATCCCCTTCTACCATTTAAAGTTGCCTGTGATGGCAGATGGTGGTAATTATATCAGGATTTTGCACAAAAATGATGGCAATGATGGCAGATGGCTTACACAATGATTTTAGACAATTCTTCTTTGATTTTGTAATTGGACAAAGAAATATATATTGTGTTTTGAAAAGAGCACCCCATCTATGACCTATATGAGGTGAACAAAAATGGAGATGCCAAGCATATCATGCATCATAAAATTCTTACAGATAATCCAAAATAACTATGGTTACATTCTTATTGCAGTCTCCAGCATAATTAAAGCCAATGTCAGAAAGTAGTGTGCACACATCATTTAATTTTTAGTGTTTCCATGGTCTGATATTGAAAATTATTGTTATCATCTGAATGGAACTAAGTCAGATAACAGGATAGAGAATTTAGAGGCAGTTACAAGGCAGACAAATAATTTGCATGCGGAGTTGGGAAACATAAGACAGCTCTTTCAGTACAAGAATCAAATATTGATTCTATTGAAGAAGAAATTATCATTTTTATATTCAAGGCAGAAACTTCCTTGGGCACTATCCAGTGTTTTTTCTTGTTCTGTTGCAATGAAAAAAAAATCTTATTCACCTATCTGTGAAAGTTGTTTTTCTTTATTTTTGTTGAGGCAGAATAAGGTTTTTGTTTTGTTCTTTATTATATCTTTGTCCTTTGATGTTTTTGTTGCTTGGTGCTCATGATGGACTGATTAGAGATGATATTATAACGATGGCTTGGAGAAAAAGCCCAGTATACAAGCCAACAAACTTGGTGATATATGACATGTTTAAAGCAAAATAATCTGGCCAGAGGCATGAATAGTGTTGGATATATTCATGTAGCAGTTTCTGGTGATGGCATTGTGCACAAGATAGTAAAAGCACATAGATTTGTGTATGAATGTCATTGCGGTGTAACCCAAGAAGATTTTGTTGTTGGATCACCTGAATGGAAACAAGATATTTTGACGGCTTATGTAATTCTTATGCAAACACGTCATCTAGTTTCATTTGTTTTTTTGTTGGCTTTTTTTTATTGGCCTTTGGTTTGCCTGCCTTTGGTTTTCTGGTCTTGAATCTGCCTGATTTTTTTCTTGGGGTGGGGGGATTGATTGTTGCTACATCAAGTTTGTATTTAAGGCCAATAGCACCTTGACACAAGCTTGCTCTATGTACACTCTCATTCCTGTTGACTTCATTGCTGCTAGCTCATGAAGTATGATTTTATCACATTGTTTTTCTTTTTTTTGGACAGTCTTTATAGCAGATGTTATGCCGCATTGCAGTGGCATCTTTTTTATTGTAGTTCATAACCAGGAAGTGGCTGATCATTAGCATGAAGTCGTTTGCCCAAAAGATTATATGGTCCAGGATATTTGTGGCCAGGCAGAGGCTAACCACTTCTTGACTTCGGAAGTTTTCCAATTAACCCATGAAGATCAAATGAGCTTGCACATAGTACAGTGACTGTCTCATTTCATTGAATACAAATGCTGTTTCGCAGTATGCTGTATATATCAGCTAACATAAAACTAAATTTTGCAAAGAAAAAGTCTTCTGACATTAAGTGTCTAAGTCTAGAAAATACAGAACAAAATTTGTAAACAGTAGTTTTCCAATATTAAGTATCCTGAGCAACAATAGTCATGCCAAGTACAGCCACTGCCAACATCTGTTTTTACAAACCTAGATTTTCTTTTTCCACATTCAGCACATATTGACTACACAAAAGAATGATTATTTTTAGTTTGAGATAAAGTTTCTTCCGTACTATCCACATTCTTCTTGCACCATAAGCAACGACAGTCTTTATACTTGAATTTTAGACAAAACACACTCTTACTAAGCTTACTTGTCATGAACTAGAATTGGCAGAGCTCAGGATTCAAGTAATATGTCCAAGGCAGATTTTCTTAGGCAACATGATTTGTTTAAATAATACAATAGTGTCTGCAAACTGAACTATCTAAATGCTGAATTTGTGATGAGTTATAAACACAACTCCCAGTAATATATTTTTGACAGCATTGCATAGTGGCAGACCAAACAGATCAAAGTATGCTGCATTGCTGATATCTGGTTTGTTAATGATGATGACCCAGTCTGGTCATGTCACGTCTAATTTTTCTTTTTAATTGGATCTTTTAGTGCTTTCTTAATATCAAAATTACCTAGTGGCATTGTGTTCCAGGATATTACAATCTTTGCTGTGTCTTTTTTTACCTACACTATGCCCTAAAAGGTTTCCAACAGAGGAGACAGCAGTGTGCCTGCTTTGCCAGGAATGCCGGCTGATTTGGACCATGGCTGATTCAGCCCGAATTACAGACTGATTTGGCCAAAATGCCAGGCTGATTCAGACCTTATGAAGAAAAAGTATTAAATGATTATGTAACAAATACCTGATTTATTTTAATAGTTATTACTGTTTTTGCATACATAATAATATAATGTAATAGGTTGATATTCAGCTCTTAAATTAAAATCAGACAGTTATCATCACATTTATATCCGAAATCAAAACAAAATAGATATGAGCTTTGCATATATATTTTTTTTAACCATAATACCTTCCCCATGCTTCAATAAAAAAATATAAAGTTAACTTTTCATAAATCAGACCAATATCAGCACTATCAAATAGTAACGCATATAAATTAACACAATCAAATAGTAATGCATATAAATTGATACAATCAAATAGTAATGCATATAAATTAACACAATCAAACAGTAATGCATATAAATTGATACAATCAAATAGTAATGCATATAAATTAACACAATCAAATAGTAATGCATATAAATTGATACAGTCAAATAGTAATGCATATAAATTAACACAATCAAACAGTAATGCATATAAATTGATACAATCAAATAGTAATGCATATAAACTGATACAATCAAATAGTAATGCATATAAATTGACACAATCAAATAGTAATGCATATAAATTGACACAATGTATCCAATGATTTCTAAAGAAAATCTTTGTATTATATTTACAAGGTTGAAATGTTATGCCCCAGCATTTATAGACCATGCTAGTTTCTCCATTGCTATATAAGATAATAACAATTATTTTAAATAATAATAAGCTGTTTTTTTATCTTTGCTTGTGTACAGTATCTAATTTCAATAAAAGTATGATTACAGTTAAATAATACATTATAAATTCACATAATAAAAATCACTTACACTGCTCATTGTTTTTGTATATAGATTTATTTAGTATAAACAATTATTTGAGATAATCTATTTTTAAAATGGCATTAACATTATCAGAACAGTATATATCAATTAAAAAAGTGACCAAAACATTAACATACTGAGATCAGTGTATATATATATATATATATATATATATATATATATATATATATATATATATATGAAAAATTAACTGCATTGATTTTCATGATATATAACAACACCATTATCATGCATCAAATCGGGGTTTTATTTCCTTAAATGCATATTTGAACTGTTCAGCATACCTGGGAAGTAATCAGAAATATCCTATTTTAAAGAAATGTAAATGTCATATTTAAATCCCGGACAAGACTTTATATAATATTTTACACGGTCCAAATCAGCCTGTAATCTGGGCCGAATATGCCTGGTCCGAATCAGTCTGTTACCCTCTGCCAGCCAACAGTAATTTATTTACTGCTCTGCAGATAAATCATGTATGATACCTCGTCCTCCCACATTTTGTTTTGTTTGTCATATTGGCACATTTTCTGTCATAAGGTGTAAGATTACAGTTGTTTGCCGAAAGTCTTATGGACAAGGGACCACCTCTGGAAGCTTCCATCGCAGTTTTCTTATCTGAAGCATTACAGAGAGAGGGAGACTAACTTCCTGAGTGTATTTTTATTTGGAATCTTTAAACAAAACTTTTTCTGTAGCATCTGATATCACTCCAGAGGCTGACACAATTTCAGGCAATCCGCATGCAGTCAAAATTGTTGGACCCAAATCTAGAAACAGAGGTACAGTTAAGATCACTGGACAAGCACCCCCCCTCCCAATTAAAGATATTTGTTTTTGCTGATAATTTCTGGTAAGTTAAGCCTTTGTCAGTAATCCTAGCTACATTACTTTAACATGCTGTTGTTTTTTCCTTAGGCTGAGAACATGTTATCCTTGGTGCAGCTGGCTGTTGTTAAGTTTGATGGACATGCCAGATTTACTTCTGAAGTGACTATTGTTGTGATGGCATCAGAATAACACTTGCTGAGATGTAACTCGTAATACAATATTCTTTGATAAATTTAACACAGGCTAAATGATAACTGTCATTTTACTGCTAAGAGTGTCTAGTGTAAGACGTCTGAGGTAATTACAGCATAGATATGCTTAAAGTAAAGTTTCTTGCTAATCTGGACAAACAGGTATCCAGTTCCAGCATGCGATAGATAGAAGTGTTACCTCTAGCATCCCGAGATAGACAGTTTTGTAAGAATAAATTGTCCATCTGTATGATGCATACATGAGCTTGATGCTCTAAATGCTGTGTCATTATCATGGCACAAACTAAAGTTGGAACTTAGAGGCAACATCATAAAATCTTCATTTTGACCAGCAGTTAAACAATGCCTAATTGCAAAACAAGAATTGTACATATCACATCTTCCAACTTCAACATATTTCTGAAAATCTCAAGAACGAGGATCAGCATTAGCAAGAGTTGCTACTTTTATAGTCTATGACAGATGGAAACTCTTTGCTGTCTGCAGTGGCTGTGCTCATATCCTTGTACCGAAACATATTTGTTGCCAAGCTTCTACTGCTGTTGTCGCTCATCGAAATTAAAATCATAATTCTGCTGGCAATAGGCAGGTAGTTGCTGATGTTATCGAAGATCTATTTATTAAGTTTGTGTCCTGCCATCTTGAATAAACTCCAGCTTTTGTTTGTCAGAACATTTCTGCATTGGCTGCAAAATTAGCAAGTGGGGCAGCAGTTGTCTGCAATTATCCTCTTAGTTCAAGACAAGCTTTATTAGGAAGCAAGTAAACACTTCATGTCTTGTGTCCATAATTCTTTATGAGGAAGCAAGTAAACACTTCATGGCTTGTGTCCATAATTCTTCTTCCAGCTTTATTCATTTGATGCATATCTTTGTCCAAGTACTCAATCCACATATGCGTATTCTCTAGTAGTGTCATTGATAGGAGATTCGTTAAAAAAGCTTGAAATACCCCGGGGGGAGGGGTAATGGGAATTTCAACAGACATTTATACAAGCAGGTTGCATAAAAATTATTTCTATACCAGATCCCACCATAATAATTGACACAAGTGATATTTGGCTTAGTGTTATGGGCATGTTGCTCGTTTCTGATTTCTTCACCGAGCTTGGACAATATTTTTTTCTCTGTTGGAGTCATCACATGCTCAACTTCATTTTGTACAGGCAATTTCCTTGATAACTTCCTTGACTTAACTTAAGCTGCTATATTCAAATTTTCATCACAATTTCCTTTCCTTTCCAACAGCCACCGGTGTGATGCCCTTTGCAAAACTGGAAGTAGTAGGAGCAATTTTCTTTGCTGTGTCATGCAAGGCTGTAGCTTTCCTACCAGACATAGTTCAAATAAGCATCCAATGATCTTTTTCACATTTAATTCATCTTGACTTCATTATACAACATGATTACATAGTTTGATTTTGTGTCAACAGGTGTAAATAAAATGTTACAAGTTTATGGGCCAGGTTGGCATTATTTCTGGATTGGTCTGTGATCAACATTGTGAATTCCGGTATGCTATAGACTTTATTTATTGGATAATGAATTATCAACAAAAGTGTGATTGTTGTTAGCAATAATGGTGGGGCATTATGACTGTTAAGATGTAAATATCATGGCTAAGACCACCGGGCACATCATGTGATCCTTCAGCTGCAGAACAATCTATGAGCAAGCTGCTTACATCACTGATGTTCACAGGATTATCACCATCATGTTCTTGTTACCGAATTCTTGTTACAGAATTTGCTATCCATCTAACAATGAACCAGTACACTTCTGTCTGATTTCATCCAAACTGAACTTAACCCCTGCTCCACTCTAAATCCATTGACCTCAGTCTTAGTGACTTGTCTTCTCATCCCAGATCATGCACATCATTAGCTTCCTAATTAGCCTGGGTCTCGGGTACCATGACATATTGTTCCTCCCCAAAAATGTGACTGTCCTACATTTACTCCATCTTGTTTGCTTGTTTTTTTCCTCAAAATTTCTATGTAAACATTTGACAATGGGACTCATTATGACACTATGCAAACCAGTCATGCATAAAAGATCAGTAAAATCAGTAACAAGATGCCTAACTGTTCAAGTGATTAAAATAATCAGTTACCTATAAGTATTTACGTGTACAATATTGTTAAGTAAAATCAAATTAAGTATATACCATAGTTATATTCAGTCATTGCTGTTTGCAAAATAAATGTGTGACCTAATTAGTTCACCTTGCAATAATTTTAAATATAGATAACCAAAGGTCAGTTACTTTAACGACTCATCAGCAGTCAATATAGTGAGATTCTGTAATCTGATGAATTATCTCTGGGCTATTTTAATGCCATATCTATACAAATCAATGTTTTCAAACATTGTTTGGAATTTCAGTCATTTTAGCTCTCAGTAGAGTGGCACATGAATAGCAACAAAAAAATACAGAAGCAGTATTAAAGAAGTACTCAAACAGGTAATCATAGAAAAAATTACAAAACAGAGATAAATATATGTGCATATGATATCATGTGCTCATGTAAGTTCTGGTATAATTCCATGTGAGTAGGTTAAGTGCACTGTAACCAGTAGCTAGGATATATGGGCCCCTATGCAAACCACTATTCAAAACTTACCAATGGGTCCCTGCCTAATATGTAGTTTAAGAAAATAATTTTGTGGCCCTTATGCTTTGCATATGGTAGCTACGCCCCTGATTGTAATCACTATTTCTTCCTTTTGCACTATGCTTGCGGAGGTTATATTTTTCCTCAAAAGCCTGCATAAGCTGGGACAGAACCTTCTCAAGGTCTGCTCAGGTTGTATCCTTTTGTAATATTTTTGTACCGGACAAAATACCATTTTTCTGATCTCTCTCTTTGACATTCGTATACAATGTGTAAAGTATTTCCTTAATTTCTGGATCTTCTGTCTCTTTATAGTTATCTTCAATCTCAGCATCACTGTAATATTGATTTTATTGTTACTTGGTGCTTCTAGAAACGATATAGGATCTGGCAGGAAGGCATCCGGGTCTGTAGACAGTTTCATTCAGTTTACAATTTCTTTAATTTATTTATTGTCACAACTCTCAGTGTGATAGTTCACTGGTGAATTTTTCACAATTATTCTATTTGGGTCACTCCACAGGTGTAACAATTTTGTAAAGAGGTCTGGCTTACTGCATGATGAATATACCCAACATTTGTCACTTTGAGTTCAGGTTCTTTGGTATTTTGGTTCTTTGAAAGTTTTTGTTCTTCATGAGCTGATTAGATATTTTGTTTGACTCTAGTGAATGTTTCTTGGAATATTGTTAGAATATATGTCTTGTAATCGTCTCTATCTGCATATGTTTGTGTTAGTTCTGACAATGCCACATTGATAGGTTGACAAGCGTCCTGACCATACATCATGAAGAAAGTTGTTTCTTGGGTGGACTGAATACTGTAACTGTTATAGGCAAACAAGACAAGGAATGAACTGGTTCTAGTCTTCTGGTGGTCTGATATGAACATAGCATATTGGTAAATGTGGCATTAAATCATTCATGGTGATAAGCTGTGGCAAATACCTTTTTGGTATTTGCTAATGCACATATGTCATTCAATAATCAACCAATAATAGTGTGAAAGGAGGCACCAGCTGGACCTATAGCGATACACAGTATGTTCAACGAAAGTCTTGTGTTTGTGCTTGCATCAGCATTCTTCACAGCAAATGTTTCTGTGTACTTCGTTAGATAGTATGTAAAAACAACAATATATCTGTTGCCATGATCACTCAGTGTTAAGGGGCCTAATGCATCTACGGTGATCTGGACAGTAGGTTCATCTATAGGTATTGGGAGTTTTACAGCTGGCTTCCTGCCCTTGCAGATTTTCTTGCTGACACAGTCTACACAGAATTTGACCCAAAGTCTATATACCAAACCAGTAGAATGCATCTTGCACCTTTTCATGTGTTATTTTTAATCCTAGATGTGCAGCAATTATGTGATAATGGTACAAGTGCATTACTTCATCAGTTAATGAGTGTGGTATCACCAACTGTTTTCTAACACGTGTCCACCTCCTGTTTGATCCTGGTTACCATAAATGGTACGACACACAATTCATCAGTTCATCATCAGGAGCTATGGCAGCCACCTTTAGGGTATTTAATGTATTCTCATGTAAAATATTGTCACGTAAGAAACTCATAATAGGTTTTAAATAAGGATCTCTCTTCTGTAATTCATGCACTCTTTCTTGATGTAAGCATGGTTTATTTTCTGGTAATTTATTTGTTTACACCTTGCATTCCTGATCATCTCCATTCAAATCTCCACTTTTACCATATTCTGCATGACTATAGCAGAACAGCATTTCAGAATAGCATCTGCATTTCCTTGAGTTTCCAGCTCTGTACTCAAATGTCATGTCATGGAGGGTCCATCTGTCTAGCATACCACTTGACTTTTCATTCCTCTAAGCCATTTTATTGGACAGTGATCTGAGACTGTGACTTCTTTACCAAACAGATATTGTCTATCCCCCACACTACTGCAAGTTTTTCACTTTCACTTAAAGAGTATTTTGTTCACTTTTCTCTAATTCTCTACTAACATGTACCGTTGTTCTTTCGATACTATTTTTATCCAATTGGACCAAAATGGCTCCCCCAGCAAACCAAGAACTATCACAATACAGGGTGAATGGTCTGAATGTAATACTAGAGCAGTGGTCAGTTTATGTTTTAGAATGTTAAAGGCCAGTTTAAATTCATGTTTTCACTCACTTCATTATTCCAAAGCCTAGTCAGTGATTGTGCAATAGTTGCAAACCCTTTCACAAGCTTGCAGAAATACGAGGCAAAACCTAGAAATGCATGTAAGGTCCATTGATTTACGGGTGCTGGAAACTCTAGCATAGCCTTTATTTTGTCGTCAGAAACTTTAATCCCATCATTAGTTGCAACATGTCAGAGAAGCTGGACTTCTTGTTCAAAGAATATACATTTTCCTAGTTTTAATTTGAGATTTGCTTTTCTTGGTCTCTCAAACACTTCATGTAAATGAAGCGCATGGTCATCAGAGCTGGAGGAAAAGATGATAGTATCATCAATGTATACCAGAACAAATTTCAACTGAATTCATGTTAGTAGATCATGGGTCATTGGAAGGTCCTCATGAGCATTGCACAGTCAAAATCCCATTGTATTAACCTCGTATAAATCTTCTGAGCAAACAAATGCAGTTTTCTTTTTATCCTGTTCTATAATTGGTAGCTGATGGCAGCCAGACAGCAGTCTAAGTAAGCAAAGTATTCAAATTGCTGAAAGCTTCTTGCATTTCTTCTATTTTTGGGAGGGAATAGACATCCTTCTTGCCCACGGAATTCAAACAGAGATAGTCAATCACAAAATGATATTTTCAATCTGGTTTCTTGACTAGTATGACAGGACTTGCTCAAGGACTGATGAAGGTCATATTACATCCCTATTTAATACATCTTGCACCTGATTTATAACTTTTAGAGAGAAAGAAAGCTTTTATGGCCTGTGTTGAATTGGAGGACTATTCCCCATGTGTACCCTATGTTCTACCATGTCTGTTTTTCTTGGATCCTCATCAGAGTTTGCAAAAATATTACTGTATGAGTAAACAAGTTGGCGTATTTTGACTTCTTGTTCTGCAATATATTTGTTCCAGTCAGTATCGAGGTCATGGTCATGAAGTTCAGCAGTTTTATTCTGAAAGTTTTCATCCATTGTTGCTGCTCTGATTCCTTTTCACGTAATTTGCTATTTCCTCAAATTAACCGTTTGTCATTCTATTATGCTGGTTTCGGACTTGGATTTAATCGTTTTAGAGTCAAATTTTCACTGACCTTAGAACTCTGGCTGGCACTACGCTGTATCTATCTGTACAGTCTTGTTTTGGCTTAATCAGCCCTGTCATTTTTCCCCTTTGAGTAGCATTTCTGAACAGACCAGTATTTCAACTGTTTTTATTATGTTCAGATGCCAGGATTTTTGAGGTTTTGTTTCATCCTCACTTGATACTAACTTCATGTAACAGGTGTTTCAGCAGATTGATTTGTCTGGTATATCTAGCGCAAAATTCATTTGTCTCAAAATATCTGCTCCAATTATTGCATCATACTGGAATTTTTTAATACATTTCCCTAATGGACTCATCATTACCAACACAGATATTGCATGGCACTACACTGATTATATACAGAGATTGCCCTGTTGCTGAAACCACATTTCTCATTTGGGGCTTAATGGTTTGCTTGATCACAGTTGTCAGACTTCTGTCATTCACTAATGACACTTGAACACCCATGTCAAGATATAAATTGGCTTTTTTTACAGAACAGTGTCCCTGGAATAAATAGTCCCTTGTTGCCACTGGCCATTACAGAAGTAATTATTTTGTCTGGTTAATGGCTGTAATAATCACTGGCATCAGACATGGTTCCAAATGACATTATTGCAGAATTTTCCCGTTTTTGGGACCCCTTTGCTCTCACAGAATGGGGCCTGGTTTAGTTTAAATGTTATGTCTAGTTATACATTTTAAGACAGTCTTTCGATATGTCCTACCCATTGGCAAAAGTTGCATATTGGTATACCTCTTTTGTTCCAATAACCCTGTCTTTAAAGCTTATTGTGTAGCCCTTTCCTCAACCTTGAAATGGAGGAGGCCTAGTTCTCAGAGACGTAATTTCGGTTGCCAGAAGCTTGATTCTTTCTGTTAATATTGTTTTCACACATAGAATCACAATTCAGGGTTTTGCACCGAGTATGTTCCATTAAGATTTTCATTCATTCCTCCTGTGTTAATAGTCTGAATGCATGTTAAAAGGAGTTTGGATAACTTATTATAACAAATCTTGTTAGCCTTCAGTCCTGAATGAAATGCTCCATTAACAGTTTGTCATTTTCTTTTTGCCCCCCATGTGCCCGGCAGGCTAAATGCTGTATTACATTTCTGGAATTTTTCACACTTTCACCATCCAGTTGTTTCCTTTGAAATAATTCAGAGAAACACATTTTCTGTAGAGCCTCTGGGCAAAATCTTTCTGTCAATATCCTTATAAGTGTATCATATGATGATTTTTCTTCATCAATGTATTCTACTTAGTCTGCCGACTGGTTTCTTAACAGTGCTTGAAGCATCTCCAATTTTCTAGCTCTATTCCATCTGTTTGCTGTAAATATCCTCTTAAATGTTTTATGCCAGCTTTCGAAGTTATCATTCATTTCTCCATGAAAGCTTGGACGTGTTATGTCTGAATGATTCATTTCCATTTTGTCAAAGTACAAACCAATACTGTCTCATCTGTTCTTTTTACTTTTTGATCTCCCAATAGTTTACCAAAAATAATCATTTAAGAACTTTGTTGATTACACTTCTGACACCTCTCCTATCAAGGAAACTCAATTTTTCACGTATATTATTTCCCATGGTATCAGTAACTCAGTGAGTATGTTCATATATTTTTACCATTACACAGCTATCCATCTAACAACGAACCAATACATATCTTAACTGATCTTAAGCCCTGCTCTTAATTAGCTGGGACACCGTGACAAGAAGATTTTACAGAGAATTCTGTTAGGTCTATGATGAATGTAGAAACACTACTACAGGTAATGAATTTGTCTGATAACGAAGATGGAGAGCAAGATTCTGAGGAGGAGGAGGAGCCACCACAGCCTGTGCCTGAGCCCGCACATGTAGCAGAAATTCCACAGCCACAACCTGAATTAGAAAAAAAAACAGCAGCCAGAGAAGCCACAAGAAGAAGGTTGTGAAAAAGGCATCCGAAGTTTATTACCACTTATTAAAATACAGAAGTTATAATGTGTATGATCACAATGTTCTTTCAGCAGCTCTTTACCCTGGCAGTGTGGGAGCCACATATTTATGGAGGACATCACATAGCTATGTATGCGGATAGCATATTTTTATGGTTTAGGAAAGTGGTGTCTATGGATCACAAATCTTGGCCAATCATCAATTGTGTGCTAATACTGTCAGGGAGATAGCACGAGTTATAGGCCAATAGATAATGGCTTTGCATCATTTAAACAGTGAAACAAACATTACAACAGACTTATTTGACTGGAATTGTCTGTCATCAACAGTGGACATTGATGTAAAAAAATATGCTGCTCAATAGTTGCAGTCTCACAGCTGTCTCAAATGGTGGATGCTGATTACTATATACAGGCCCGGCGCGTGGTGTTTTTCTTGTGTGCGTGTTGAATGTTTGGCGCCTTTCCAAAAAAAGTTTTTTGAATAATTTGTGAATAAAACGAACAGGAAATGAAAACGAGCTTGTGTACATCGTGCACTTCACACACACAACCAGCTGACTTTATATATATATATATATATATATATATATATATGAATGGAGTATTGTTATTTAGAATAAAGTTCATTAGGGCTTTGTATGGAAGTGGCAAGATATACTGTATATTCCCTAATAAATACCCCACTCTAATTAACGCTGCCTCTCCTTTTTTAAGAAGAGAAAGTTTAAAAGATGCAGTGTAAGACCTGTGCTTTTCAATACTTGTCTGCTTCAGATCCATGATTACAACAAAATGTTGCAGCAGTCTCAGTTGTTCACACTGTTACAATTTATATATTAGTGTATGAATTACTAAAGTTAGAGGCTCACATGTTGTATTAAAAATGACACAATAGCTGGGCGGCAAGTTCAGAGACTTGCCACTCCAACCAGTTGGTGAGTGGAAAAATGTTTTGATTGATCATTTTAACTGTGCTGATGTTTACAATGACTGAATTTTGTGACAGAAAGACCTCTAGAAGTACATGTTAAACATGACACACTGACTGGGCAGAGGCTCACATGTGGTGTTAAACAGGACACAATAGCTGGGCGGCAAGTTCAAAGATTTACCAGTCCTACTTCAACCAGATGCTGAGTGGGAAAATGTGTTGATTGATCATTTTAACTGTGCTGATATGCACAATGACTGAATCAAAAGAACAGCTTTAGCTTTCAATATTGTGCTCTAATAAATACCCCTCCCCCAGGTATTAATTGGGGAATATATGGTAAATAGCAATATGCTGAATTTGCAAAATTTGAGCATTAATTTTCTGCAGGAGTATACTATGTTTTTATCATGAATTCATTTGCAAGTTCTCTGACATGGCTATCTCATACAGTAAGAAATTCAAGTTCAATAAAATGGAGCTTCTAGTGCCCAAGATAGTTTATCAATGAGTATGTCATGTACAGAACCTTTTCTTATATTTGGTGATATAATGCACCACCAAGAGTGAAAACTGTAACTAGCTTGAAAGGGACCAACCATTCATTTTTTGCAGATGTCAGGTATTGACTCCTAGGTATTCCTTCATTGACTGCCTAGCCAAAATTTAAAAAGAAATTCAAAACGAGAGAGAAAGCATGAAAATCTTGTGCAATAAATCTCTCTCTCTCTCTCTCTCTCTCCCTCTCTGTCTCTCTCCAATCCAGTTGAAAAGGAAATGGACTATGGATAGATTATCCGCTACTTAACAAACCCACTCTTACAACAGCAACATGAATTGTATATGACTTGGCAATCTAATCATCATGACCTTCATTAAATAGCTGAACTTTTCTACCTGATAGAAGTCTCTTTTTTTTCTTTGTATGTTTTGGTCAGTAAGGAAAACTGTTTATCCCTGGCACTATGTTCAAAATTATAAATCACCAGTGGGGAAAACTGCTTAGCCTTGGCACTGTGGTCAAAATAATAAATCACCTGTTTAAATTTCAGACTCATGCAATTTTAACAGTTTCCATGTAAATAAATTTCCCAAATTCCACATGAAGAACTTTTAGAAAATTGTGTATCATAAAATGTTTTATTTTATATTTGATATACATACAGAATTCATATTATCGTTCTTGTATATGAAAAATAACTACCTGCAATTAAGGTCACATGTAAAGTTATCCTTCTGTGTAATTCAGTAAGGGCCACATATAAAGTTATCCTTCTGTGTAACTCAGTAAGGGCCACTTGCAAAGTTATCCTTCTGTATAATTCAGTAAGGGCCACACATAAAGTTATCCTGTGTAATTCAGTAAGGGCCACATGTAAAGTTATCCTTCTGTGTAATTCAGTAAGGGCCACATGCAAAGTTATCCTTCTGTGTAATTCAGTAAGGGTCACATGTAAAGCTATCCTTCTGTGTAATTCAGTAAGGGCCACATATAAAGTCATCCTTCTGTGTAATTCAGTTAGGGCCACATGTAAAGTTATCCTTCTGTGTAATTCAGTAAGGGCCACCTTCTGTGTAATTCAGTAAGGGCCACATATAAAGTTATCCTTCTGTGTAATTCAGTAAGGGCCACATATAAAGTTATCCTTCTGTGTAATTCAGTAAGGGCCAGTCATATAATGTTTGCCTTTTCTGGTCTTCACAATTATAACACTGAAAAGTACAGCCCTAAATAAAATACAGATCAGTCCAAAGATTGGCCACCAACAGAATTTTATTAAGAATAATTACTTTGTAGATTATCTGGTCACAATAATATTCTGTTAAGATTGTTACTGAGAAATCTGTTTTATTTCAAATATTTTAGCAATCTGCAAGTAATGATCATCACTTAAAATCTCACAATCTTTGATCTTTGATTCACAATCAAGGAGAACGAATTATATAAAATGACAGAATTTTTGGTAATTGTGACTTTCAGGCATTTCATTATATCTACAACTCCACTCAAATGAGTACATGACAACCAATGTCACTTGCATACATATGTACTGGACACAAGTGCTCCCATCCAGTGTTGCAAACTCACATCTCAGTGTTCATACTGTTGTTCATTTCAGCTTCGCTTGGCAGTAAAGATCAAATAGCTCACTTGGCTTTGTAGGACTAACTCCCACAGTAAACATATGCAAACACCATATTAAATTTAAATAACTTTAAATTTCTGAATGCTCATGATCAAAACTATATTTATCAGTATAGACGTATCTTGGATGACAGCTTCTGTGTAAAGAAAACCATATGAACCATGACATTTTCTGGATCTTCAAGTGTTTGAAATGTGTTTTCAATTCAGCTAAAGAAGAGATGGGTGCTAATTTCAGTAAAGAATTTTCTAAACTCGCGTCTGTAAAAGGACTGAAATTTCATGAATAAAGCATTATCTCTATTTTTCCCATTACAATTAGGATAAACTCTCAAATATTCCTTTCAATAAAATTTTCCTTTCATTATGAACAAATCCTGACTAGCCAGACCCATATATACTCTATTTTATCTTCACCCATTTCTAGATTGATTCCCATTCTTCCATAGCATTATAATACCATAAGTCCTGTAATGACACTAGCATTTCTCAACCCATGTTTTGTACCATATGTAACCAAAAAATTGTCCACCACTGTGTTCTGACAAGAAGACCCAAACTAATGGCTGTGATAATACCGCTGTACTTGATGATATTACATTAAGAGTTTTCAGATGTAGAAACTTTGGAATATTACAGAACTAAATGCCTAGGTTAAGTAGACCATTGCCAATTGTTCTGAAACTAGCAAACATTAGAAGGTGTATTAAAAATTACATCTTAAAACAACTTGAGTTGTAAAGAAAGTTATTCTAAAACTATAATTTTGGTCATACATCAAAGAATGCATTAATTATACCGATATTAAAGAAATACCAGACAGAATGCATCTCATGCTAGTGATATGCTTTTTGTTTGCTTATTAATAGACTGTAAAGGAAAGTTCAGAAATATACATACAATTCAGTAGTGCAGCTGGCAAAATTATATTGTATTTAGCATAAGTCCAGAAATAACTCTAAAATTCCTTAAATCCATGAATGAAATTGAAACTTTTTTTTAAAAAATTATATTTTGAAAGAAAATTTGTTTTCGTTCCATTTATACCAAATTCTGCACAAAATTTGAATCCACTGCATCTGATAATCAGATGGATATTGTGTCAGTTATTACCTTTGTCACATGTATAGAGATACTTGTATTTGTCAGAATCATTCTTGCTAGCAATTGTAATTGCATATAGATGTTTTTGCATAAGATCTGTTAGACATCTCGCTTTCAGCAATTTTCAAATGGGAAAATTAGTTTTCTGTTTTATTCTTGCTTAGTTCGACTTCACTGCATAAACCGTATTCTCTTCACGCTAGAACGTAACCAATAGAATTGTTCTAAGTGTGTAATTATTAGTATTTTACCTTCATAATGAAAATAAGTGAATCACTTTGAATTCTTTGAAAAACGAATGCTGTTTTTAGCTGGATAAAAGATTCTGCCGATAATATCATTTTAAAAGGTCTTTTACCTTTCAAACACTAACATTACTTTTGGTCACCATGACAACTCTCAGTAGGTGAGTAAAATCATCATAGTCACTAAAGATTCATATCACGATCAGATCCTTCTCATACCTGCCATAGTACCGATTATGAATTTTTTGTCATATTTGGGGTCAAATCCAGGTTGACTCAAAGAGTATTTTTGAAAAATTGTGTCTACAAGCAGACCATATAATGAAACTTCTAGGTCTGATAATACTTGTGGCAAATAAGAATCAGGTGGCTTGATGACATCTCTGACAAAGGGACACTCGAATTCTAGAAGAAAACTTTTATTGCCGTCCATGATATAGCCATCTGGACTGTATCTGAAACCTTTGATATTTCTGGTGCAGATATCATTGCCATTAACTTTATCACCATTTTGTGATTTCAATATACTTTCTAATTATGGGCTCAAATAACGTTTCCCAAAGACAAAGATAAGGTCACGTAATCTTGCTGCTTACCAACCTTATGTCTGACCACATCTTCAGGTTATGCAATTGTGCAGATGCCAAGGACCATGGTCAAATCTGATGCCAAGGACCATGGTCAAATCAGATGCCAAGGGCCATGGTCAGATCAGATGCCAAGGACCATGGTCAAATCAGATGCCAAGGACCATGGTCAAATCTGATGCCAAGGACCATGGTCAAATCAGATGCCAAGGGCCATGGTCAGATCAGATGCCAAGGACCATGGTCAAATCAGATGCCAAGGACCATGGTCAAATCTGATGCCAAGGACCATGGTCAAATCAGATGCCAAGGACCATGGTCAAATCAGAGCCATCTACTATTGTTGACATAATTGAGCACCATTCTGGTGACTTCTGTTTCATCTGGTGTGATCTCACAAAATTTTTAAGACAGCAATCAAGTCATTATTTATACTATATCGTCTCTTCAGTTAGACATCATTTTTGTCTAAAAGTGTTATATAGCCATCATCTGTCATCAGCTACCATAATTTTTGTGTAAAATCATTATATAATCACAATCATCTGCCTCATCTGCCATCATTTTTGTCTAAGCGTGAATATAGGCAAATCAAAATGGTAGTATGAATCAAAGTGGGACTCACCTGTACATCATCTCATGGATTCCTCCGAGTATTTTCTGATCACATGGTTATGCAGACTAAATTTGTTTCTAGAGCTGAGTTGATAACGTAGTTCAACTCTCATGATGAAAATGACCATTGTCTGCTTCTCTCTAATTATACTGGAGATTGTCAGGAGAGACCTTGGGAAAATGTACGGGTGAGTTCACAGTCCCCTTTACCATGACTACTTCTGACATTAGAAGAGGTATTTCTTAATTTTTAGTGAGCAAAGCTATCTTGGAAGAAAACAATTTACATGCATGAAATCCCCCAGGTAAGTCCATACCCCCCTTTACCCCAATCTTTAAGAGCAGCAGATATACTTATAAATATTTTGATGCACCTTTAGAAGCCCTGATAAAAAGTTAAGTGGGATATAAATTGACAAAAGAATTGATTTTTGTAAAGCTGATTTAGTGTGTGCTGTTGTTTTGGGTTTGATGCCATTTCTCAGCGCATGATAGTTTATACGTCATGTATGGGTATGACCTATGATGTGCTGAGAAATGGCATTAAACACAGTCATCGTATACACATCGCCCCCACCCCTTTGCTGGCGTGCTTCACAAAGTAAAACTCCATCGACCAGTTCTGAAATTTATTTTGGCTGGGCTGTGCTTGCTTAACTAATAGCTAATTATTTCCTGAATCATCTTCAAAAATGAATCCGAACTGAACACTATTCTGACAAATGAACTAATATCGTTTGCGTTTTATATATACAGTAAAATCCGACTTCAAAGAAACGTTGCCGCTGTTTACAAGCTTGTCAATAATCTTTAATGCAGATGGCTTAAACATTCTCGTTCAAGGCAATTATATGTAAGGCCAAAAATATTTTCTGGTTGGCTGACTGTCCCTGTTTCTTATTGCTGACCCTAGCACTTTTTCCCCCATAAATAAAAAAAATTCATAAAAAAATCATATTAAATACATATAATGTTTTAAAAATAAAATGACCTGCCTACCTTTATTTTAAAACCAGTGCAATAGGAAACACACATGCGGGTGGGTGGTGGTGGCTAATAACTTATTATCCTACACGCATCTAGCTCTTCTTGATTTACCTATATCGGGTTGTTCCACTTGGCAATCTTGACCTACGCAAATTAGCACAGTGGGCTCACCCAATGCAGTCTTCAAATACATTACACTAACCAACCAATTAAGTAATATGTGAAAAGGTAGTTTATACCTGACCTTGTAGCTTTTTAATTGTCACAATTTAAACTGCCCCAAATATATTTTTACATCAGCTACAATCAGGACTGTTTACTACGGTGCATGTTACATGTAATGAGCATAACGAATTTTTTTTGTTTTTGTTTTCTGCTTCTTTGTTGTTGTTTTTTTGTTTTTGAAGATTACTGAAATTCATGCTTTCGAAACATGACTGTGAAGTCATTATCGTATTTTTAGTCTGATATCATAGAAAAGAATTTTGTATGTATTTTATAGCCTGTATTATGTCTTTTAATAGTATGTCAGCAAAATACTGGCTGTATAGTGCTGGTATTTAATTTATACAGATTAAAAGTTAAAATGTAAAGTTAATTTTTTTTACAAAAACTTTAGTTAGAAAGAGAATATTTAATTGTCAAGATCATATTCGTCTATACTTATTTTCTGCATGATAAGTAATGTTGTTATTGGCTACTTGAATAAGTTTAACGGAGGTGAGCTATATAATCATTGATACCTTATAAATCCTTCTGACATGTAAACATTCACTTTAATGGATACATGTATCAGGGATTAAAATATGTGCACAAGTGCCCAGTACACCCTGTTTTGGGCCTGATTACATAAAATTGTTAGCCATGGATGCATAATTATTCATGGTTGTACACCTAGATTGTGAAAGCTGGTAGAAATGTGCATGTAAGCTGAAAAATGGATTTCAGATCTTGATGTAAAATAATTTTAGGAAGTTGTTTTTGATCCACATAATTGGAAACAGAATTAGGAAGAGGAGTAAGTGATTGCTAGATGGGAAAAGGAGTTAGGAAAGGTAGTAAGTGATTGATTGATGGGAAAAGGTGTTAGGAAGGGGAGTAAGTGATTGATAGATGGGGAAATGTTAGGAAGGGGTGTAAGTGATTGATAGATGGGGAAATTTTAGGAAGGGGTGTAAGTGATTGACAGTGTTATGAGTCTATGGTCTTAAACAAAGTAACAGAAAAGAGCAAAAACCAAGTTTTGTAAAATTCAACAAAAAATTCATTTCCCTAATACACAAATAATGTAAACAGAACGTACTTTATCATTTATTAAATCCCAGATAATCCCAGAATTTTTAACACAAGTCCTATGATTAAAGTTCTGAATAAACTTGAGTGGTATTCCAAAGTGACTAAAATGCTGGAAGTGTTGATATGCCTCTGATGGCCTGTGTTGTAGTGATGTGCCAACAGTGTTTTGGTGAGTCACAAGATCATAATCCAAGAATATATCTTTATTTGTATGACACTATAAATCAAAGTCTCTGTTCCCAAAAATGTTATTTTTGAGCACTTTGTATTTCCAGAGAAGAATCATTTGAATGAAATAATTAGAATGAATAAATTCCAGCCCAGATCAAATACTGGACACAGCAATAATACAACTGATTCTGCTCAGATCCTTCAGCATAAATGAATAATTTCTAAATAAACAAGATTATATAGTCCTCTACTTGACCTCAAGTCACAATTAGCATTTTCTAAGAGCAAACAAAAACATATCACCTAATGGAAAATTTCGTTCTGGAAAGTTCCAGATGTTTACAAGACAAAGTTATAAATATAATTAGAAGGTCTGTTACTACAATTATAATATTAAATGTGATAAACAGATAGACTTGGCACTTCATAGGGAATTTCCAATGTTCTGGATTCAGATTGAGATAAACATGTTGTTCACAAAACCAAAATTAATGATTCAGGTCAGGTAGAAAATGAACTTGATTTTGGACAAGGTCAGGTCCAAAATACGATTATCCATATAATGAATTAAAAAAACCTAACAAACAATGCAAATTAAACATAAATAACAATAGATGGAAAAGGTGTTAGGAAGGGGAGTAAGTGATTGATAGATGGGAAATGGTGTTAGGAAGGGGAGCAAGTGATTACTATATGGAAATAGGACTTAGGAAGGTGAGTCAGTGATTGATAAATGGGAAAAGGTGTTAGGGAATGGAGTAAGTGATTGCTAGAAGGGAAAAGGTGTTAGGAAGGGGAGTAAATTAATTCTAGATGGGACACAGTATTAGGAAAGGTGAGTAAGTGATTGATAGATGAAAAAAAAGCATTAGGCATGGTAGTAGTTGATTGCTAGATGGGAAATGGTGTTAGGAAGGGGCGTAAGTGATTGATACATGGGAAAAGGTGTTATGGAATGGAGTGAATGATTGATAGATGGAACATGGGGTTAGGAAGGGAAGTAAATGATTGCCAGATGGGATATGGTGTTAGGAAGGGGAGTAAGTGATTGATAAAAGAGAAATAATGTTAGGAAGGAGAGTAAGTGAATGCCAGATGGGAAATGGTGCTAGGAAGGTGAGTAAGTGACTGATAGATGGGAAAAGGTTTTAGGAAGGGGAGTAAGTGATTGCTAGATGGGAAAAGGTGTTCAGAAGAGGAGTAAGTGATCGATGGATGGGAAATGGTATTAGAAAGGAGAGTAAGTGATGGGTAAATGTGTTAGGAAAGGGGAGTAATTGATTGCTAGATATGAAAAGGTGTTAGGGAATGGAGTAAGTGATTTCTAGTTGAGAAAAGGCGTTAGAAAGAGGCGTAAGTGATTGCTAGATGGGAAAACATATTAGGAAGGGTTGGGGTAAGTGATTAATAGATGGAAATGGTGTTAGGAATTAGAGTAAGTGATTGATAGATGGGAAAAGGTGTTAGGGAATGGAGTAAGTGATTGGTAAATGGATAAAGGAGTTAAGAAGGAGAGTAAGTGATTGCCATATGGAAAATGATGCTAGGAAGGGGAGTAAGTGATCAGTAGATGGGAAAATCAGTTAGGAAAGGGAATAAGTGATTGCTAGATGGGAAAAGGTGTTCAGAAGGGGTTTAAGTGATTGATACATGGGAAAAGGTGTTATGGAGTGGAGTGAGCGATTGATAGATGGAACATGGGGTTAGGAAGGGGAGTAAGTGATTCCAGATGGGAAATGGTGTTAGGAGGGGGAGTAAGTGTTTGATAAAAGATAAATAATGTTAGGAAGGGGAGTAAGTGATTGCTAGATGGGAAATGGTGCTAGGAAGGAGAGTAAGTGATTGCTAGATGGGGAAAGGTGTTAGGGAATGGAGTAAGTGATTTCTAGTTGAGAAAAGGCGTTAGAAAGAGGCATAAGTGATTGCTAGATGGGAAAACATATTAGAAAGGGGGTGGGGTAAGTGATTAATAGATGGAAATGGTGTTAGGAATTAGAGTAAGTGATTGATAGATGGGAAAAGGTGTTATGGAATGGAGTAAGTGATTGGTAGATGGAAAAAGGAGTTAGGAAGGAGAGTAAGTGATTGCCAGATGGGAAATGGTGCTAGGAACGGGAGTACATGATCGGAAGATGGGAAAAGGTGTTAGGAAGAGAAATAAGTAATTGCTAGATTAGAAAAGGTGTTCGGAAAGGGAGTACATGATTAATAGATGGGAAATGATATTAGGAAGGAGAGTAGGTGATTGCTTGATGGGAAAAAGGCGTTAGGAAGGGGAGTAAGCGATTGATAGATGGAAACGGTGTTAGGAATTGAAGTAAGTGATTGATAGATGGGAAAACATGTTTTGGAATGGAGTAAGTAATTGATAGATGGAAAAAGGAGTTAGGAGGATGAGTAAGTGATAACTAGATGGGAAAATGATTTTAGGAAGGAAAGTAAGTGATTGATAGATGGGAACAAACGTTAGGAAGAAGAGTAAGTGATTGCTAGATGAAAAGGACGTTACGAAGGGGAGTAAATGATTGATAAATAGAAAATGGTGTTTGGAAGGGGAGTAAGTGATTGTTAGATGGAACAATGGGTTAGGAAAGGGAGTAAATGATTTCAAAATTGGAAATGGTGTTAGGAAGGGGAGTAAGTGATTGTCAAATGGGAAATGATATTAGGAAGGGGAGTAAGTGATTGCTTAATGAGAAGAGGGGTTAGGCTGTGGAGAAAGTGACTGCTGGATAGGAAAAGGTAATTTATAGATTGGAAATGGTGTTTGGAAGGGGAATAGGTGATTGCTAGATGGGAAAAGGTGTTAGGAAGGGGAGTACGTTAATGATAGATGGGAAACGTGTTAGGAAGGAGAGTAAGTGATAGAGGGGGAAGAAAGAACTTATAAAAGATAGTTAGAGGGAACAGCCATTCGAATGAATATTTGCTTCTATCAAACAATCACTGATATCATTAGAGCTTTACACATTGACGCTTTGGACTTTTTGTCTAAAAAAATGGTCAAAATATACAGTAATTTTGTGTGATACTGGGAGAGACTAAAAAAAATGGCCAAAATATACAGTAATTTTGTGTGATACTGGAAGAGACTAAAACAATGGCCAAAATATACAGTAATTTTGTGTGATACTGGAAGAGACTAAAACAATGGCCAAAATATACAGTAATTTTGTGTGATACTGGAAGAGACTAAAAAAATGGCGAAAATATACAGTAATTTAAAAAAATGGCCAAAATATACAGTAATTTTGTGTGATACTGGAAGAGACTTGACATTAAGATTACTATTGTCAGACATTTTGCTTTATACTTTCTACTATTGAGGGTATGTCAGGCATTTTGCTTTATACTTTCTACTACTGAGGGTATGTCAGACATTTTGCTTTATACTTTCTACTATTGAGGGTATGTCAGACATTTTGCTTTATACTTTCTACTATTGAGGGTATGTCAGACATTTTGCATTATACTTTCTACTATTGAGGGTATGTCAGGCATTTTGCTTTATACTTTCTACCATTGAGGGTATGTCAGGCATTTTGCTTTATACTTTCTACTATTGAGGGTATGTCAGACATTTTGCTTTATACTTTCTACTATTGAGGGTATGTCAGGCATTTTGCTTTATACTTTCTACTATTGAGGGTATGTCAGACATTTTGCTTTATACTTTCTACTATTGAGGGTATGTCAGGCATTTTGCTTTATACTTTCTACTATTGCAGATGTATCTGAAGATGAATGGCAGGAAAGCCAGCTGCCAGACAACTGGATGGAAGAGAATGAGGAGGATAGGTTTTGTCAGGAGACAGAACAAGATGCCAAAGGACAAAGAGATACCGCACCTACAGGACTTCCACCTTCCAGGGTTGCCTGTTACAAGGACGAACTGATCATGTGGCCAGTAGCATCAGGTACCCCATTCATAAAATTGCTGAGAAATCTACATTTCTCTGACATAAATTAGGTTTTCTACAAACAGGTTATTTATTCATAATACTGCTAATAAATCTCTTATTATTGTGAAGTTAATTAGTTCTTTTACAAATGGGTACCTTATTCATAACACTGCTAATAAATCTTGTTTCATATTTATGAGATTTTCTACACATTTATGGTAAGACATGTTATCAAATATATTTTTATTTGTCAAGTTTTCCATAAACATTTCCATTAGATCTTCAATTTCATGAAATTTATGGCTTTAAAAACTAATGGTTTTGGTATAATAGTGTAAAAAAGGGGAAGTTGGCAGATTGAATAATTTCTCATATGGTTGCCCAAGAGCTTTACAGTTCTAGGGCATAGCTGGAAGGAGTTGTATTTTAGTAGACTTCACTGAGTGTTTTAAACTGTGCTTGAGCTATGCAGACAACAAATTTGCTTTATAATAAACCTGACTAGTTATATCATTTTGAAATTGTGCTGTGATCAGATATAAAATTTAACGACAGTAAGGACAAGAGTTGTCTCCCCTTAAATGACGTGTACTTTATTATGCTTGAGACAAAAATTGTTTTTTAGGAAAAAAATTATAAGAAAATGGGATCCTGTTATTGTAAAGAAAGGATATTAAGGTAAAAAAATAAGCATTGTTGCCACACAGAGAGATATGCCTGAGAAATCTTGTTACATTTCAGTAAGATATAATTTTAAGTAATGACCTAAATTTTTCTACAGATTGGCTAAATTTCTATTACTTTAGGTCCTAATGCTGATTCACAGAAGTGATTGGCTGTTTTTCTATTGATTTAGGTCCTAATGCTCATTGACTGAGATGATTGGTTAGGTTTCTATTGCTTTAGGTCCTAATACTTATTCAAATAGGTAATTGACTAGGTTTATATTACCTTAGGTCCTAATGATTATTCACATAGGAAATTGACTACGTTTCTATTACTTTAGGTCCAAATGCTGATTCACAGAGGAAATTGACTAGGTTTCTGTCGATTTAGGTCCAAATTCTTTGATCGCAGATAAAACCTTCTTGACTTAACTATTTTTTTTTGAGCATCAACTATCACCCCAGAAAACTTGACTTTGTTGGGGATTTTCTTGTAAAAGATAATGGAGTTTTTAATTCAAATCCAGGAACAGCAACCATTGAGGTTTTTAATTCAAATCCAGGAACAGCAACCATTGAGGTTTTTAATTCAAATCCAGGAACAGCAACCATTCAGACTTTAAGAAGTTTAAACATTTGCTGGAAATCTAGAAAGAATTTATTCCCTCCCATGCTTCACTTTTGGGTTGAATCTCCTGTCCTCCTATACATATGTTTGAATACAGCAGATTATGTATCATCCCAACTCTATTTATTGTTCAAAAAATAAAAAAATAAAAACTGATCACCAGCTGCTAGCATTGTTTGCCAGCAAGATACAGATTGTTCTGTCCTATTTATAGGTCACCTGACCATATGGCTGAGTGAGCATGTGGTATGACATTGTACCCCTCCATTTTGCATCTTGCGACATTCATCAATATTTGTTTTCAATTAATACCCAGCAAAATTTGATTAGATATGACAGAAACCATTCTAGCATCAGGTTCAGTTTTGTATCAATGATGCCAGTCCATTGCCAAGTATTTATAGCTGCCCTTACTGAGAATGTAGTGATGGCTTCATCTGTAACAAAAGAAAACGGTAAAAGTTTGACTAAATTCACAGAAGACATATTGGCCTGAAGGCATTTTGAATTTGTACAAATGATGCAAATCTGATATAGATAAATGCAATTGAGAAACATTGTTTAGCAGAAATAGACCAGTTTAGACAGAAAGCTTCCCACATAAAGGTTTCCTAAAAATTGCATCAGTCTGTGGTCAAATATGCCAATGTTATTAAAAAAGAAAAGCCTTTCAAAGACTTCATTTCAGAAAGCACTTGACAGAATTATACCAGATTTTACAATAAGCTTCCTGATCACCAGACTACTTGGCAACTGCTCTTGTATTAGTTTGGTAGATGTAAGCCAGGTAAATGACATCAGGTTATTTTGAGCCTCTTTTTATATTTCAGGAATACGTGCCCCAAGATATGCCAATACTGGATCTTGGATGTTGACCTTTCTATTTGAAGAGCTGATGAAGATACAGCCAAATGAACCTTTTTTACATGCATTGACCAGAGTTTCCTGCAAGATGGCTAATGAATCATCAACTTCAGACATTAATGTAGTGCCATGCATTAGTCACAGACTTTGCAAAGAGATTTATTTTACACTGAAGCAGAAATCTAGACACTTGAAGACATTTTAAGGATATTTTCATAAACCACAGCCCTTAATATGATTAATATAACCTACAAGACGCAATCTAGAAATCTTTTTGTCTCACCTTTGTAAACATGGCGAGATATAAGAATCACACTTCCAGCAACAATAGCAGTGGCATCAGCATTAAGGTTCTGTGGTGAAGTCTTTGCAGTCATATACATGGTATAGACCTTTCTATATTTGTTTCCATGGGTGTGGCCATATTCATATCATGTGACCATCTGCCATTAAGGTACTGATTTATCTCTGCGGTTAATCTGAGAGACAATTATTTCCTACATGTTGATTCTGAATACCAGCGATTATATCAAGCAGTCATGACAACAGAAAAGCTTATGCGAGTAGATAAATGATGTTTTACAGTTAAACAGATAAAATAATTCCAAAATACAAACAATTAGCATGACCAGAAAGTTGATAAAATATAATCCCTGGGCAATGCCAATTAAGTCTTCTTCCCATTTATTCCCACTTTAGTGAACCTGATCTAGTGCGGTCCTTAAATTTCAGACATGATCAACTTTTAAAAAAACAATCGAACCATCATCAAGAGCTGCTTTTATGATAAAAATAATAAAACAAAATGATGAAACGTTATATCTGCAAATGCGAAATGCGGCATAATTTTGACACATGCTCCAGATAATACAATCCTCAGTCAGTTATGGTATTTCAGATAAAGCGCACATAGCACCTTAAACCTGCGAATGATGCAGTTTTAGCTGACCTGACATGAGAACACTTTAAAGTACTTTAAATTGACCCCCCCCCCCCAATTAAATTACAGCCCTACTGACATCTTGGTGCAGTGAATGGGAGAGAGGAGATAGTGACTTAGATACCTGATTGTAGGACAGAATGTCATTGACAAAAAGTCACAATTCTGATTTTCACAGTTGTGACAGTGGTGTACGACAAAATGTCACAATTCTGATTTCCAGTTATGAAAAGGTGTGGGATTAAAAGCTAAAGGACAAATTTTATTGGAGTCATGAAAACGACATAGGTCAACAAGTCATAATATGACAAAGTCTTTTTACTAAATGAATTAGGACCATGTTTTATTTGTCCTATTAAATCTAGTATTCATACACTAATACCTTTTACCTGCTAAATTCTTGTCCGAAACCACCTCTTCCTGCATACAGTATAATTTGATAACGAGAGACCAGACATCTGCTTCTAGTATATATGTCCTATAGCCTTGTTTACGTAGTAATTAAAGAAACAAACCATTCTGCCAATTGTCAGATTCTTATTAACATCATCCCTTCATGCAAAACATAAAAAGCAAACCAAATTATTGTCAAAACCACAGGAATGTGTCATACTTGATTATTTAACAGTGTATAATATTTGTGTCAATCAGGATATTGAGCAGTGTTTCAATACGTCTGTATAAATATGATCACCAAGGAAAAACTGAATGAAAGAAAGGTTGAAGCAGATAAAAGTATATTGGTATGATGCAGATATTAGATAAATCCAGGAAACACATGTGATAGAACAATGTAATATTTTGTTGATTTATCTATCACAGTTTATATTGTGTCTTTTAGAGATATCTATTCAACAGCATGACACCATAAATATTTAAAATAAATAATTGCTTTTAGAAGCACACAGCAAACCGTGAAACTTTTTGTAGCACCAATTTATTACAATAAGTTGTATATATATATATATATATATATATATATATATATATATATATAGTAAAAACTGTTATAAGCGACCACCGGTCAGTTCCGACCACAATCGTAATGCA